>JAHWFO010073422.1:0-11038 GCA_023313115.1 Rhysida immarginata
GTCATGTAACTAATTTTAGTAACGATTAAACATTTGTTAACCTCTGTCTTCGTGTCTAATTTTGTATACGAATATTGCATAGAGCGCTATTCCATGCTGGTGGTGACCTTTTGAATTAATTTTTTTTGGGGGTATGAACTTCCCACGCCCTCTTGTATAATATTACCAAGTATTATAGCTTTTAGTCCAGTAGTTTTTTTTTTTATGGCCATGTCAAAATGTAACTTTAATTATAAAGACCCTGTATCTTCCCATTGAAAATTGCTTGGCGGGAAAATAGAGGTACCATTTGTGCACGTGCCAATGAACCGATTCAGATAATAATTGTGATTGGTACGTGCCATGAACCATATCCATCGACTGACGAAAACAGATTTTGAAAAACTTTCATAGCCTCGGAGGAGTTAGAGTTACGGACGGACAGACAGATAGACAGACACGTTTCCCCACACTGATAGCATAAAGCACCTTTCGGTACTTAATAAGCCCTAAATTTGGCCGTTTGATGATGATGTAACAATGTATGAAGTTTCTGTGCGCAGGCCTTCTGTCTAGGTGGTGTTGTCTGTGCACAGGCACTGAATTTCATTGTTTTAATCCAATAATCGGATTGCTATATTTACTGAAGAGTAAAGCTATATTTACAAGTATGGACAACTGATGCCATTTTTGCCCTTTTCGTAGGTTCACTCACTATAGACTACTTATTTAATATTCGAAAATCACTCGTTTTTATGTAATTTATGTATACTTACGTTGAGCGTTAAATTGCTTAAAAAACGAGTGATTTTCGAGAGTTTTATTAAGCAGTTGAGTCGTTTTTTACCCCCTCTATTGCATGAATTTGGCTACAGCTCAAACATAATGTATCTTAACGATCGTACAACGTAACAAGACCGTCAGCTAATGTTACGTATTTGTTGCTGAACACATAATAGGAGTTGACAGGTTTGTTATGTTGCACGATTTTTCCACTGTGCGATGCGAGTCCGCCATTTTAATTGCGTCGATATGGACTCTCCAAATTGGACTCTACTCGCTAAGCCACCTCGTTTGTGGCTTACATCTGGCGAGTTCATTCGCCCTCTGGAGTCGCGTTTACGACCAACTGTGATTCCGTTTTGAGACCTTTTCAGAGACTCAACCGCACGTTATACCAAACTGTGATTCGGGCCTTAATGGTAATCCTGATTGTTTGTACACCTCCAAAGCAATATTTTTTTACGTAAACAAACTAGAAAGAGTTTCCAAATATTACTTTTTCATTTTAATTCATTTAATACACTCCGTGACGGAGTTTAACACAGGTCGGATTGTGGGACTTCAAGAGGCTGGACGGTCATATCGGCAAATCGCAGCCCACATTGAAAGACGCAATACAGGGTGACTCAGAAAGGTAGGTCAAGAATGAAATACCACGTACAATTTGTAGCGAGGAACTATATTTTTCCTATAAACATGAAAAGTATATTTATTTAAATATGTATAGCTCTAAAGCGAAATCACGAATAGATGATTTTTAAAATAGAGACGTTAAATGAATGACATTGAATGAATGTGAAAACTCTTTTTAGTTTGTTTACTTAAAAAATCACGCTGTGGACGCTTACAAACAATTATTGATAATTATTTCTTTAATTCACTGTGTTGACATGGTCGTTACCCCACTGAGATTCGATCTCTCTTTAACGTCTCCTGTATTTTTAGTTGGCTCTGCCAGTGCCAGCTAATTGATCGTCTCTGGCCAGCGTTCAAGAATCTCAACGTCCCGTGTGTCATTATCAACGACTGGTTCAAGAATCATTCGTTGACACCGCCCATTGTGTTCAAGAATGACGCTGATTCAACATGAACTGCCCCGCGGCGTCAACTGCACCAACCGCTATCTCAACCGTAGGAAGAAGAGGTGATAGCTACTACCAACTCAAGGGCAGAGCGGTCAAGGTTCTTTCTTCTCACTCTTCCCCCTGCTACTCACCAGGACCTTCTAAATACTCTATCAGATAGAGTGAAAGGAAGGCCCAGTACTCACTCGCTCACTTGTTCTAACAAGATGTCATTGATAAAGCATATAAATGTGCTTTAGCTTCGTATGAATATTTAAATCGTCATCAGTAACAAATTGCAACTGAATAAACAAACTTATTAATTTAACGCATAATTTAATTTTAATTTAATTTTTGCAATAATTCATTCACCTCAGAAATAAAATAAATTAAATTTGCACAGGCTCTTCTTCTTTCTTCTTCTTCTTCCTGATACGTTTTAGGCTACAGGGTCTGTTACGGTCTCACGCAAAATTTTCGCGCCATCTCTTAGCAGGACGACCCACAGATCTTCGGCCGTGTGGTATATATTCATAAACTGCCTTCGGGAATCTAGTATACTCATTCTTTCCAGATCATGTTTCCAGTTAGACTGATATTAGTCGATGTAATCCAAAACTGGTTTAGTTTTTAGTTCCTTTAAAATTTCACAAATTCTTTTCAGGTCCCATTTAGTATAGCCCGCTGTTCTTCGCATGAATCGCATTCCACAAGCCGTTATTAAGTACCAAAAGTTGCTTTATGCTATCAGTGTGGAGAAACGTGTCTGTCTGTCCGTCCGTCTGTCCGTCTGTCTGTCTGTCCGTCTGTCCGCCTGTAACTCAAACTCCTCCGAGGCTATGAAAGATTTTCAAAATCTGTTTTCATCAGTCGATAATATGGTTCATGGCACAAAACAGTTACAAATATTATCTAAATCGGTTTATTGGCACGTGCACAAATGGTACCTCTATTTTTCCGCCTAGCAATTTTCAATGGGAAGATATATTGAGTAATATATCGAACAAATCGTAATGACGAGATAGATGCGGTTATTCATTATTATTTTCGTCAGTCGATGAACATGGTACATGGCACGAATCAATCACAAATATTATCTAAATCTGTTCAATAGCACGTGCACAAATGGCACCTTTACGATCCCACCTAGCAATTTTCAGTGGAGAGATATATTAAGTAATATATCAAACAAATCGTAATGACGAGATAGAAGCGGATATAAATTACTATTTTCGCCAAATAATAAATAAGGTTCCGGGAATGAACCATTTTGAAAATGGTTGAAATCGAAACAATGACACGTGCTCTAATAGACCCTTATGACACCCTCAAAAATTTTCAGTGCTAAAATATGGCATATAATATATCAAACAACTTGGAATGATGTGTCATGAATGAATATAACATAATATTAATGATAATTGAAATTATTTCAAAGTTTAATTAAAATGTTTAATGGTATCATTATAGTCCATTAGAAACTTCCAATGTTAACAGGGCGGTTTAAAAATATAGTTCCGCGAATGGTTTAGTTTAACCTCTCGGTACTTGGTTATGTCATTCCTTAATGGTTTATTCTACTTCTATCTGCTTTCTTTAGTGTACATGCTTCGCTGCCATAGCTGAGTTTAGATCGTGCCAATATATTGTAGAGGCGTAGGCGGGTGTGTTTCTGAACAAAGGATGGTTTCATCACATTATTTATAATGCCCATAGCTCTTGTATATTTATTAATTTTCTGTGATATTTCCAATTCTTCAAAAATGGAAAGATTGTAGCCTAGATATGGCATACTATTGCATCTTTCTAATATTTTATTATCGAGACAAATTTTACATTGTATTGGGTATTTCCCGCAAAATGCCAGAACATTTGTTTTTTCTATTGAGATTTCAATGTTCTATATGGCTACCACTTTCTGCAAATTTATATCGACCTTTGGAGGTTATCTTCTGAAAATGCCAGCAATACCAAATCATCTGCAAAGAGAATGGAGTCCAATTTAAGGCGCCTATTAATTTGTATATATCCATGACCAGTTTGCTTCCACTCTTTAATTATTCGGTTCATATAGATAATAAAGAGAATGGGTGATAATCCACATGCTTGTCTTACTCCAGTGTTGATGGGTGTCCAAGGTGATAGCTTACAATTTTGTTTGATTGCTATTTTATTTTGACTATATATGTTATGAATATTATAAATAAACTATTGTGGGACATTATCGTCTACCAAGATTTGTAATAGTTTTGATTTGTCTACTTTGTCAAAGGCCTTCTTGAAATCAACAACAGCCATATGTGTTACAATATTAAATTCTTTGTGTTTTTCCAATAATAGTTTCATTGTAAAATATCCATTTGTGCATGACCTTTTAAGAAATCCCATTTGTTCTTCTCCAATAAGACCGTCGTAAAATTTTGATAATTTATTCTTTCTTATACATAATATAAGGAAGTATTGTAATCACGAAAAATTTCGACCTCCAGATTTTCACGTTTTAGGGTCCCTAGATTACGAAAAACTGATTTCTGGAAAATATCTGTGTGTCTGTGTGTCAGTCTGTGTGTGTGTGTCTACGATAGCGTTCAAACGGCTAAAGCTATCGAGACCAAACTTTAAACTTAAGATTATAATATTCCTTAGGAGGTCTGATTAGTTTTCCAGTGGAATCGGTGAACCGGAAGTATCAGTTTACTCTAGCGCCAAAATATAAATTTTGAAATATCTCGTTAACCATTGCGTTTATGAAAATTTTGAAAGGATTAAAAAGTGTTACAATTACAATTTTAAACAACTTTTGTTAAGAAAGTTTTTCAAAATTCTAACCGGAAGTACCAGCTCTACTCTGGTCAAAATCCAGTTTTTTACTAATAAGCTTATAGGTGAAATAAGACGGAATAGGAAAATTTGTAAAGTATACAAAAATGTTTAGAAGCTAATTTTAACAACCCTTTATTAAGAAAATTTTTCAAAATTCCAAACGGAAGTACCAGTACTACTCTGGTGAAAGTCCATTTTACTTTCTTATACATAGTGTTAAGAAAGTATTGTAATCACGAAAAATTTCGACCTCGAGATTTTCACTGATCTTCACGTTTTAGGGTTCCTATATTACGAAAAAGTTGTTTTTGGAAAATGTCTGTGTGTCAGTCTGCGTGTGTGTCCACGATAGCGTCCAAACGGCTAAAGCTATGGAGACCAAACTTTAAGCTTAAGATTATAATCTTCCTCGGGAGGTCTGATTAGTTTTCCAGTGGAATCGGTGAACCTGAAGTATCAGTTTATTCCAGCGCCAAAATATAAATTTTGAAATATCCCGTTAACCATTGCGTTTATGAAAATTTTGAAGGGACCAAAAAGCGTTACAATTACAATTTTTGTTAAGAAAAATTTTCAAAATTCCAAACGGAAGTACCAGTTCTACTCTTTTCAAAATCAGTTTTTTGTTAATATAGGCGAAATAAGACGGAATAGGAAAATTTGTAAAATCTACAAATGTTCAGAAGCTAATTTTAAACAACCTTTGTAAAGAAATTTTTTCAAAATTCCAACCGGAAGTACCAGTTCTACTCATGACAAAATCCTGTTTTTTGCTAATATAGGCGAAAGAAGATGGTATAGGAAAATTTGAAATCTATACCAAAGTGTTTAGAAGCTAATTTGAATAACTTTTATTCACAAACTTTTTCAAAATTTTGTAGCCATTTTGGACAGTTGTTTTATTTTTTTTCTGTATTTGGACTTGGACATTTGTGTATAAGAAAGTCGCGTGGTGACCACACCTCATTTTTTTTATTATATTGGCATAGATTTTGTAGTCTGAATTCAATAGGCTAATCCCGCGATAATTATCACAGTCCTGGCGATTGTTCTTCTTATAAATCGGTATTATAATTGCATTTCCCCAACTTCTGGTGGTGCCTGTCCATCCCAAATCTTATTTAACAAATTGAGAAATCTTTCTAAAAACAGTTGGCTTGAAAATTTGAATAGTTCAAGACTGATGTGGTCTTCTCCTCGTGCTTTGTTGCTTCTGAGATTTTTAATAACAGTAATTAACTCCTCCTTTGTAATTATCTCATAGTTAGTATTACGAGGGGAGTTCAATAAGTAATGCAACACACTTTTTTCTGAAAAAGGGGGTTGTTTTATTCAGCATTCAAATACACCATGTTATTCCCCAATATTTTAGCTACACAAAACTATATTTCAACGTAATCTCCAATCAATGCTACGGCTTTACGCCACCTTGAAGTGAGGGCCTGTACACCTGCACGGTACCATTCCACTGGTTGATGTCGGAGCCAACGTCGTGCTGCATCAATAACTGCTTCATCATCCGCGTAGTGCGTCCCACGGATTGCGTTCTTATTGGGCCAAACAGATGAAAATCCATCGATCTGCTCGAATGAGAGTGTTCGCATGTTCCGACATTGCAGGAGTCAGAGCTGTGCACGGCTGGCCAGCTCGCGGGAGATCAAACAGTTTTGCTTGACCTTGCGGCGATGATGACACACGCTTTGCCCAACGACTCACCGTGCTTTTGTCCACTGCCAGATCACCGTAGACATTCTGCAAGCGCCTATGAATATCTGAGATGCCCTGGTTTTCCGCCAAAAGAAAATCACTGCCCGTTGTTTGGAACGCACCTCCATTGCAGACGCTACTTTAACAGCTCACTATAGCGCTGTCACGTATCGGACGTCAATGAAACTTTACGAGACGAAGCGGAAATGTTTGAAAATGTTTCACAAGAACTGTCCAGTTTTTTCAACCAAAATTGGCCGAGAAAAAAAATGCGTTGCATTACTTATTGAACTCCCCTCGTACTTGAGAACCGAAGGGGGAAAGCTTCATCAGTTTTTGTCCATAAATTTTGAAAATATTTAATCTATGTACGTTTGAGATGCAGTTCAGATGTGCTTTCTCTCTTACTTCATTATTTAGATTTTTTAAAACTTTAAATAATATAGATTGTGGTCTAGTTATATCATTTTCCAAAAGTATACAAAGTTTTCCTAACTTTCTTGATGACGTTTGCGTACTTCTCTTTTGGCTATTGCTCGCTTCTTATGATATTCTATTTTATCATCCATACTTTTTGTGGATAGAAACTTTTTATACTTCTCTTTTCCCATCAATCACTTTTTTAATATTCTCATCCTAAATTCTCAAACCTCTTTTCCTTTTCCATCTATATTTTTTACCTTAGCCTTCGTTTTGCAGCTTGTTTGAGAATGTTCTGCAAGGCATGCCATTTTATTTCTACAGTATCCTGTACTTCTTTGAGTAGTCGATCTAATCGACTCATACAGGGTGTATCAGCTTCGATGGTCATAAAGTACCTAACGTGTTCCTTTGCATGATTACAATCTTAAAGTTCCTTATCGAAAATGTCGAAAACTCAAAATTTAAATTGCGTCGTTACGTCATTTATAAACTTTACGCACCAGCAGTTCATTAAATTCAAAGGGGCGATTACAATTAAATGATGATTACAATTAATTGATGAGATTAAATGACGTTTTCGACAGGTTTTCAGCAAACTTCGCGTGATGTTTAGACCCTTAACATTTGAGTTTTGAACATTTTGCATAAGGAATTTTAAGTTTGTAATCATGCAAAGAGTCACGCTAGGTATTTTTTGACCATCAAACCTGATACACCCTGTATATAACCATTGTATTGTGGGGTCTCGAAATAGACTTACTTTATATGAATAATCTATGTCCTCATTTTGTTGAATTTCCCATTTGTTTTTTTGCTTCATCGTGGTTTCAATCGTATTGGGCAAAAAACCAGATGGTGATCAGATTCAATTTTCAGTCCTCTATAAACTCTTGTGTCAAGCACCATATTGGAAAGTTTTGTATTGCAAATTACATAATCTATAATTGATCGTAGACCTCTTGCTTCCCAAGTATACTTTTGGGTATCTTTATGACTAAACATAGAATTCATTATTTTCAAGTGATTGAATATTACAAAATCAATTAATAGAAGTCCATTTTGGTTACAAGTTGGTTCTCTATGGATTCCTATATATTGGTCTATTTTCTTATTGCCTATTCTGGCATTAAAGTCGCCTAACAATATGACCATATCGGTGACCAGACAGAACGGGACATGACAAAACGGGACAAGACAGAACGGGACAGACAAAACGGGAAAGGACGGAACGGGACGGTGACAAAAAGGGACAATGACAAAACGGGACGGTGACAAAAACGGACAATGACACAACGGGACATAGGCAAAACGGGACATAGACAAAACGGGACAGAATAATGATGTTTCAAATCATCGATTCATCGGCACACAAAAACGTTCCACGAAAGTTAATAAAATTTATATAAACTTAAGAATAATAAAAATTTCCAGTACAGTTTCCAGTAAAAATTTAAAACTAGAATATTAAATGCGAGCGAATATTAAATTTAAAATTGAATATACATCAGTATTCCGATTATGGTCTTTTGTTTCATTTGTTCTTTTTTGGTATTTGTTTGGTGACCTAAATATCTGAATATCTGAAAAAATAGTTTCAAATAATTTCTCGTTTTTGGTTTGTTCTTATAGACGGCGAAAGAATAAAAATAAAATTGTACGAATTGTATTAATGTTGCTTTAAAAAACTAATTTTTTTTGAAATGATAGTTTTAAATTAAATTTTACTAATATACGTTTTGTTAGAGAAATATATATTTTAAAAATAAATAATTTAATGATACAGATAAAACAGCACGAAATTTAATATTTCGTCCCTTTCATATTTGTATTTTGTTGTGTGACAATGAATCGATGAAACGAAACATCGATGATTTTCGGCGACGATGAATCGATGATTCACATCATTATTCTGTCCCGTTTTGCCTTTGTTTAAGTAAACTGTAACTTTAGATCCTCGTGTTATTTATTGCTACAAATAAAGATTGTTTAACTCTTCCAAACCTGCCTTTTTTAATTTTCTAGTTTAAAATTTTTACTGGAAATTTTTATTATTCTTAACAGGGTTCGCACGGGTCATGGAAAACCTGGAAAGTCCTGGAATAATCGAAAAAAATTTCCAGGCCTGACTTAAGTTTTGGAAAAGTTTTGAAAAATTGTTCTTTGAACAGATTTAATGTTTTCTTGATAATTATTTATAAATGATATGAATATATTATTCTTAAAAATATATAAGATTATAGTCTTGAAAAATGTATTGAATTGCCTTGAAACATCATGATTCTCTCCCGTTTTGTCTATGTCCCGTTGTGTCATTGTCCGTTTTTGTCACCGTCCTGTTTTGTCACTGTCCCTTTTTGTCAACGTCCCGTTCCGTCCTTTCCCGTTTTGTCTGTCCCGTTTTGTCTTGTCCCGTTCTGTCTGGGAACCGACCATATCACCTTTATTAATTTTACTAAAGATTTTTTGTAGTTCCAAATAAAAATGATCATAAAATTTGCACAGGCTTCCCACATTGTAAAGAAAAAAAAAATGAAAATACCTAAAGTTCTTTTAAAAAAAAAAAAAACTCTATAATATTTAAGTATACTGAAAAACAGTTATTCAGAACCAAATAATTTATTTAAAATCGCACAGGCTGAAAAGAGAGGAGTCCGTACAAGACAACTTTAATGATTGTTTGAATAAATTTATCAATTGCATGATAGCTACAGTCATTTGTTCATTTTTAGAAAAAAAATATTAAAAGGCTTAACTAATTAATTATGAAGAGTGTTAAGTATGTATTACCGTTTCTGGAGGAATTAGCTGCACAAAATTGGTCACACCTAAAGACGGATTTTTTTTTTTTATTATTATTTTTCAAAATTTCAAGATATCGAATCATGAGCTTTTAAGTCATTTCAGATAAAAAAAATTTTGAGTCAGGCAATATGTAAAAAAATTAATAATTATAATAAAATTGTTTATCTAACATCATATTTTTCTATCGAAAATTAAACGGTACATACATTTATTGTTGTAATCAAAGCAAATGCAAATTTATCATAGCGCTATTTTTCTAATATCCATATTGCTTCATTTTCTATATTTTTTTTATTTTGACACTTCTAAAACGTCATCCTCAAAATAACCTAACATTTCTTGTAAAAATGTCATTAGTGAAGAAGCGAAATCAGCCTGATTCTTATCTCGATGCTTAGAAACAATCTTCTTCACATTTCAAACAGTCTTTGAACCACGTGATCCACGAGCAGTTGTCAACGAGTCACGTGGTTTGAGTTCAAATGAGAACAGTTTGCCCTAACAACTGCTGCATGACAACTCGTGCCGACATCAACCTCAACTGTCGTTGACAATCATGAACACACCCATTTTATTCTCAGTAGATATCATTTGTGTTATCAGCTGATTGTTGAGATTTTTAAGGTCGGCCAGTGAAACAGAAAGGAAATAAATCTATAAAATTTTAAAAATATATTTAGCAGTTTTTGACGAAGGAGACCATCGGAGGCGATATAGGAAAGTCTTTTTTCAATTATTTAGTGTTTATAACAGTATACATGTATTTATATTTATCTGAGGGTTTACTTCAAGGTCAGTGGAATATAAGGTCTCGCAGTGCGCAGGGTGGGCTTCACCACGGGGAAGCAACATGACGTCACGGGTACCGAGCACAGCATTGCCTGCATTTAAAAACATTGTAATTGAAGAATCTAATGGGAAAAGAAATTGTAAGAGCAAGAAAACACACATGATAAATTGTAATAAAATGCTTTAAAAATCCGCCTACACAATATCTTTTTTTATTTAAACAGGGAAATAAACAAAAGAGTTTATAATTTAATTTTTTTTTTTATTTCTATTCATGAAGAAGAATGCGGTTCATATCTCTTCATCTAGTATAAGTTCTCGACTTAACAAATTTATGTGTTAACATGTAATCTTTTTGGTCTAACGCTTTTTCAGCTAGCTGAAAAACGTTGGTTATTATTTTTTTGTTCTATTCTTTAATTAGAACCATGGAAATTTCAAAAATGTCGTTCAGTACTTCAGGAGCTTTTAGTAACTTCTTAGAAAGATAGCTTAAATACCCTCTTGATAGCTGTGATACCAATAAAATTCTGCACCGTCTTTAGCTTATAATTCCTTAGTAAATTTTAAAGAAGCCCAATCAGACCTTAAATTATTAAACTTCTGGTTATCAAATAATAATATGTCCTTAAATGTAAAAAAATCTGTATATATGCGTTTTAAATTGC
>JAHWFO010073449.1:0-11677 GCA_023313115.1 Rhysida immarginata
ACAATTGGATTGCTGTATTTATTGAAGAGTCGTTTTTTGCCCCCTCTCTTTGAATGAATTTGGCTACAGCTCAAACATAACAATGCATTTTAACGATCGCACAACGTAACAAAACTGTCAGCTACTATTACATGTTCAGCAACAAAACGTAACATTACCTTGAAATATTATATTGTACCATTAGAGCACGTACTACACAATGTCCATAATATATCAAACAACCGTAACAACGTACCCACTATCATCATTTTCTCGTTATATTCACTCATGACACGTTGTTACAAGTTGTTTGATATATTACATGCCATATCTTAGCAATGAAAGTTCCAATGGTACTATATGGTATCATATAGCAACAATAGGACACGTGCTACTAAACCAATAACCATTATCGTTATTTACTAGTTATATTCACTCATGGCACGTTGTTACGAGTTGTTTGATATATTACATGCCATATCTTAACATTGAAAGTTCCAATGGTACCACATGGTATAATATGGCACCATTAGGGCACGTGCTACTAAACCAATCACCATTATCAATATTTACTCGTTATATTCACTCATTACATGTTTACGAGTTAAATGCCATATCTTAGCATTGAAAGTTCCAATGGTGCTACTAAACAATAACCATTATCATTATTTACTCGTTATATTCACTCGTGACACGTTGTTACGAGTTGTTTGATACATTACATGTCATATCTTAGCATTGAAAGTTCCAATTGTACCATTAAAACATGTACTACTAAACAATTTACACTAACATTATTTACGCGTTATATTCATTCATGAGACATGCTTACACGTACACGATATGTTGTGATGATTTGTTTGATATTACATGCCATATCTGGTTATAGGAAATGTTTAAGGGGGTATCATAATGTTACCATTAAATCACGTGTTATTCCGGCTATCTCACGTTCGTACTTGTTCGTGCTCTGTCCCATATTAATGGGCCGGCTAGGTGGCCGAGAGGGCTAGGGTGTAGGCTTTCTATACCCTGTCTCAGCTTTAGTTGAGAGTGACGTCACGAGTGAATCGGTTACAGTTCGTCCGCATGAAAAAATATTTGAATAAATTTCTCTATAAAAGTTCAAAATATCTGTTTGCTATCATATTTCATATTTTTCTCCTTGATTTAGTAAAAAATCGGCGGATAGAAAAGTCATTTGACAAAATTAAACAAAAAAAAATTAACGGCGGAAGGATACGATGTTGTGTACTATGTCTGATAAGCGACGTTTTTCGATGACGTCACTCTCAACTGAAGCTGAGACAGGGTATAGTTCTCGAGTCTGCCTGGTCGTGGGTTCGAATCCCGCCGTGGGCATGGATGTTTGTGTTTGTCCCGGGCTGCGTACAGATATAACTTGTGTAAAAGGCGCAAAATCACCTAAGTAGTCGACGCCTAAATTTCTAGAACCCCCCTCCCCCCCTATTAGTGGATTGGTGAAAACAGACTGTGAAAACGTTAATTCGTTTTCAAGTTATCGTAATAAATACTAAGCTTCCTAGGAATAAGAAACTTCTTTTGATTTAGAGACCGATCTGCCCTTTCAATAATCGTCAAACACGTGCATCCTGCACGCGCACCATCTTATTAACGTTTAGAGCACGCGCAGAGCCGAACCCATGCTCTCAACACGCGTTTTCCCGAATGGGAGGATAATTCGCATCTTCCAGCAATTCAATACATGCACTCTTTCTATTGCAACGCAATGAATTGTGGGAATTGTGTCTACAGACGGACGGACGGACAGCTGGACAAACCGATCACATAAGCTCTTTTCTGCCTCAATATTATCCCGCGTACAACTGTACGCATAGACACAAAAATGGATCAGGAATCACTTTCCTTTAGTATGAATCAAAATACGTAACTGAAAGATGCGAAACGAATCTCCTGTTAGCATCACCTCCTCTCGCTATGAAATTATGTTTCAAATATGTTTTGTGATTATTTAATTGTACGTGATGATTAAAACTGCTTATAAAATACTTAAAATAAGAAGTTAACGAAAACATAAAATTGTATTGAAATTTAATTTATGTTTTCAACGTCATCTCTCACTTCCGGCCATGACAATCGAACAGCGCAGGGAAAAACAAAACGAGTGGTCCGGAAGCAACGCTTTCACCGCCATACACGTTCGGGAAATAACCAGGATAAGTACACAGAATTAGCAAAGAAGCCAGATGAGACTAGTCAAGTCATTCAGAGGAAATAAAGGAGTCTTGTCCTATCAGGAAGGTTAAACAAATTAATGATTGACGAGCGACATGGAGGAGCAGGGAGATCTAGTATTCTGGAAAGATGGCCTTTTGGATGTCGCCAAAGTTGATGTAGGATGTGACGAGGCCAGCGATGCGTGAGGGAACTTCAAAAGTTGAGGGGTGATCCAGAATATCTGCAACCAAAGGGTTGGGATGATTCTTAATCTTCCGAAGCAGCTTTATCAGCGACTCCTGGACGTGGTTGCCAATGGTAGGTATACCGAAATCATCAGAAATGGAAATATTTGTCGGAAAGGAAGGGTAGATACGGCGGTTTTCTAAGCTATTTGGTAATGAACGTAGCCTTGCATTTATCGATGTTTAGGTTTAGCCTCCATTTAGCAAACCATTTCTTACACTGATGTAAGGCATTTTGTAACAGATATGACGTGAGAGGGATTGTTGGCACAATTCTTGATGGACGCGTCGTGAGCAAACAGACATAACTTGCACTTTTGTCAAAATTGGAAGTCATTAATGAGGATGATGTACAATGCAGGACTCCGGACATAGCCTTGGAGAACAGCAGCACTGACGAAACAAGGGTAGACATGGAACAGCCAACCTTAGCATAGTGTCCTAGGCGAAAACCGAATTCCTCCTCACAAACAAGATTATTGGCCACACAGAAAGCGTTAAACCTCCTTAGCATGACGCGATCAAAGACTTTTGACAGCTTAGGTAATGAGTTTATGGTAATGAGCTGATAGTGAAAGCAGGGTTTAAAACAGGCTTTGATATGGTAAAGACGACTGACTCCTTCCACTTGTCAGGGAAGTACCCATGTCTGCAGCAGTCATACTGCAATCTATTAAGCCACGAATTTTGAAAACATACATGCAAATGTCAACAACTTTGATGGATCAGATGCATTATACAGGGTGATACAGTCAATTTCTGACCATTTCACTCGAACGACGTGCATTAGGGATAAACAATTGAAAGTATATGAGCGCTATATCGAATTTCTAAATAAAGGGAGTTTGTATTGTTCCAACGGCGCTGCATGAAAATCGTATTGTTGAAAAATGGCGCCCGCTTTATCAACAGAGCAGAAATGCAAGGTTGTCGAATTATATTTCGAGACAAAATCACCTGTAACCGTGCAAAGAAAGTTTCGGAAGGAGTATAAGTGTCGAGACGCACCAGGCAGGCAAGCAGTCATGGATTTTGTCAGGCAATTTCGTGCCACTGGATGTGTTAAAGGCAAGAAAAAAGGCGGGAGCGAAGCTCGTCTTCGAACGGCCGAAGTTGTCGAAAATGTTCGCACAAGGTTGGTCGATTCCCCTACCAAAAAATCTGTTCGCCGCCTATCCATTGAAGAAGGGCCGTCTTATACCACGACATGGCGAATTTTGAGAAAGGATTTACACCTGTACTCGTATAGGATCCATGTTTATCAGGAGTTAACAGACACTGGAAGACAGAAGCGACAACAATTTGCGATGGAGTTTGAAGCAGAAATGGAAGCCAATCCGGACATAGTGGACAACCTGTGGGTGTCAGATGAGGCCTTCTTCCATCTGTCAGGTGACGTCAATAAACACAACGTTCGTTTTTGGGGTTCCCAGCACCCTCATGAGGTCCATAAGTCACCTCTTCATCCACGAAAGGTTATGGCTTGGTGCGCGATTTCCAAAAGAGCCATCATTGGTCCGTTCTTTTTTGAGGGCACCGTAACGTCACAGGCTTACCTTAACATGTTGGAAACCTTCTTCATCCCCGAGCTGCGAAGGAGGCGTATATCGCTTCGACGTCAATGGTTTCAACAGGATGGGGCCTCACACCAGTAATGAAGGGCTAGATTTTCTCAATCAGAAATTTGGAAATCGTGTCATTTCAAACAGGTTTCCAGATCGATTCGGGGGTGGCTTTCTTTGGCCCCCTACGAGTCCTGACCTAAATCCATGTGATTTTTATCTCTGGGGGTTCCTTAAAGACAGTGTGTTCACTACAGTTCCAAGAACCCTAGACCAGCTGCGACAAAGCATCGTCGACTGCTGCACCCTTGTGGATGCAGAAATCCTGGATAGAGTTATGAACAACTTCACCATTCGGCTACGAGAAGTTCAAAACGTTCGTGGTGGCCACATTGAGCAAATCATCAAGACTTTTCCACGGGAATAAAAACTCCGAACTGCCTAAAATATCATACTAAAATGCTAAGTTTGTAAACATTAATGGGTCAATAAATCATAGTACTGAAATTGTCAGAAATTGACTGAATCACCCTGTACATTACAGAAGCACAAGAATGCCTGAGTGGAGAGAATTAAAAAACGATCTAGCTTACATCATTGCAAACTACGAGTTTCTTATTGGCATCATAAAAAATTTGGAAGGATGATTGTCTCTTCATAAAGTAGTTGCTATTGTGTTGAATGATGTGGAAGCAATCGAACCAGTGTCAGTTTCACCTAAACAAATACTTATCTATGCAAAGCTAAAAGATGTCTTTGATAAAAACCTAGGTTGGAGTGTAGTGCAATTAATTTCAATATTAATTTTGCAAAAGCAGGATATCCATAAAAGATTTGTACCATAATATTTAATAATTTTTGAACGTAATAACATAGTCATGTATCGTATTTAGAATGTTATAAAGAAACTCCGGAGAGCAATGTTACATCCCAGATCAAGGCTACACGTCTAAAGGAATTACTGCATTTTCCAAAGCCCCTTTTATTTCGTGTGAAGTGCACTACTTTGCAATGAAATTGCCCCACCAACAAGGAGTTATCCGACCTTATCCATATTTAGTGGGGGGGGGGGGGCGTCTACCTCCGACTAGTAAACGCTTCTTAGAGTGGACATTCTATGGCCTCTAGGATGGCAGTTTTTGAGGGATTATTGCAAACATGCATGACGGACATCACCTCACCTATTATCACCTAGAGGCCATAGAAATTACAAAGCCAAGAAATCCAACCCCGATCAACTGCTCAACTGCCAGACCGACTTCGACGTTTGTGCTGTCCTCAATCCTATAGCAGATCTCTTATAGCCTTTTGTACCTTGAATTTTATATATGTTACCGGTTTGGTCATTCTTTGACCGGTTTTTAATGTTATTATTTTTATATATTTTTTATTGTAATTTTTTGTATTTTCTTCTTTATACTTCACTTGTATCCCTTGTCCTTTTGATAACCGGATATAGTCTCTCTTTTCGGTCCGCGAATGTCGCGACCCCCCTCTCTCCTTTTTTTTTGTACTTTGTGTATATTTTACCCCAATCGGCTTCCTCCTTTTATTCCTTATTGGCTACCTTTTTATCTCTTTCTTTCCACGCTCATTGCTTATTCTGTACCGAAATTTTCTGTATATAAAGGCCTGCGAGCCTCTTGTTTTATTTCGTTTTTTTTTTTGTTTTTTTTTCAGACAATCGTCAATCTTATTTTCTTTTTTGTATAATATGGAAGACCGCTTGGGTTGGTTAGGCTTCTTGACTACCTCAGTGTATTTCATTTGGTGTTTATTCTGGTTGGATGAGCTTTGTGAAAGCGCTGCTTTCGTCCCATCCTAACAAATGTACACTTCACTGTTCGATTGTCGATTGTCTTGTTGTGTATCCTGAAGAAGCCGGGAATAAATGGCGAAACTAGTCGATAATTCTGTTGTCCACCTTTTATACTGTAAAGCCACCACTCACTTCATCATGAAAATATCCTGGTTGCTGGTATCCTGGACCACTCACTCACTATCAGGGGTTCCCTCAGGTTTCGAAGACCCCGTCATATCTTTGATATCAATTTCGAGAACATTAACAAGGCCGAGTTCCCCAACTACTGGATCTGCTAGATCCTAGTTTTTCGGACTCGCTATTCGTCAATCCGCAATCCGATTCTCGTCCCTACCATGAAGGGACTCTTTTCTGGATGACTTAAAGAGGTTCATCAGGCTTCTTTCCTACTTCAGTGTACCTCATTTGGTTTACTTTTTGGGCGAGCGTGTAAAATAAGCTAAAGGCTCCTGGACCACTCGTACTACTTTTTTCTGTAGCCCACTGTATATTATTTCCTAAGAAAGATGCCAACATACAAGACCAAGTTTAACGAAGACTGGCTAAATTTACAAGATAACAATAAAGAGCAGATAAAATTGTGGTGCGTTCGAGGAAAAGATGAATTTCATGCCTACTGTCAGTATTGCCGAGTGGACGTAGTAATCAGTAATAGTGGCAGGAAGCAGTTATTGCAGCATTCCTCAACTAAGAAGCACCGAACAATTTCCAGCTCCAGATCAGATGTATCAAAATCTAGGATTCTGACTGCTTCCACGGCTTGTGGAGAACTGGGTGTGCAGCTTAATCGGCCTGCGCTGATATGGAGTCCCTTAATGGCACAAGACGCGAAGTGACAAAGCTGGCGCAGATGTTTCCGCAAGTGATTGCATCTCAGAATGTAGGCAAAATTAGTGACGAATGGTTTCAGTATGTGCAAGATGCTGATATGAAAGAAGAGTGGTACTTTGAAAAGTTAGTAGAAGATGGAAAGGAAAGAAAAATTCGCAAACCCATTGATAAATATTGGGCCAAAAAGTTTTTTCTCTAGAATATGATGTTGGTGGTGCACAAGTTATCCGATATGGACAACTGTCGGTGCTGGTAAAAGCACTCCTTAGTCTTTCACATGGCCAAGCTTCAGTTGAACGTGGCTTTTCTATAAATAAACATATGCTACCAAACGAAAGATCTAGTATGAATCTAAAAACAATTCAAGGGATTCGTTACATTAAAGATGGAGTGAGGGAAAATACAAGCGAAGTGAATGTTACAAGGAAAATGCTTTCTTATTATCGTCAAGCACATGCAAAATTTAGGGGAAAAAAAGAAGTTGAAAAAAGAGAAAAATTGCAGAAGGAACAGGAGAAAGAAGCAATGCAATGCAATGCAATGCAAGCAATGCTACCTCATTGAAGTGGACTAAAAAATCGGACTGTAGGAGTGATGATAAAAATTTGAAGAATTTAAAATGTGAAATTTCCAAGTGCACAAGCTCTTATTGACGAAGGGAACAAACGCCTAGGAAATGCGGTCAAGAGGAAAAGTTTTATTGACATTGGTGCTGCCCAAGCATTGATAGAAGCTGGAAATAAGCGTCTGAAGATATTGCATCAATAGAGTTTTTCCCTGTATTTAATAAAAGTATTAATTTTTTTTTTAATTTCTTTTTCTGTTTTAATTATTTTTGTTCAGCTTTCATTATTATTAAACTTATGAAAAGTAGGCTATAATAGCACAATAGCCTATATGTATAAAATACTTGGGTAAAAATAAAAAAAACAACCCTACAAGGTTAATGTAAACAGGCCTATAATGCATCAAAATTAGTATCCTATATTTTTTTTGTATTAGCTCCTATATTTTTTTATTTCTCACTACGAAGCCTGGATGTTGTTAATGGTGTTTGCTTTGGATGTCATTTGTTTTCCTTTCCGCGTTGTGTTCATTTTGGTAGGCGAGGGCAAAATCTTTCGGATTGATGTTACAGGTGTCATTGGCAATACCGCTGGATTCTCAATGTTGGTTTATTAGAAATTTTGGGGTCATTTTGCGCCTTGTACACAAGTTGATCTGTACGCATCCCAGGACAAACATAAACACCCATGCCCATGGCGGGATTCGAACCCACGACCAGGTAAATTCGAGAACTAGAAAGCCTACGCCCTAGCCCTCTCGGCCACCTGGCCGGCCAATGTTGTCAAGCATCTTTGATCTCCTATTTGTCTGAACACATGTTAGGACTAGTACCTGTAGACTCACAAACTGCGATGGTGCTCTTTGTTAGTCGATTGTCAGGAACAGCAAATCGATCCAAATGGTACACATATGTGCTGCCTAAACATGTTCATCTTCACCCAACACGTCCTCATCCGCTTCACCCTCCTCAGCACCCAAGCTAACATTCAGTTCTAAAAAAAAAAACAAAAAAAACAAACAGGCCAGCATGGCCGATGTAGGCATTCATCTACCCTTTTAAACCTTATGCTATCATGTTCTCAAACTCATACATTATAAAAAACATTCACATTAAACACGGTCAACAACTTAGATCAATGACAAACGCTAACCTGTATCAGGCGACAATGGATACTTTCTCCAGCGCTCGTGACCTTCCGCTATCAGGCGAGTGTTCCCAAGCGACACAAACTCAGATTTCCATGTTCTCTAGCCACCTAGTACTAGGCCGGCCCCTTGGTATCTTACATAACCACTGGCATGGAAAAAAACAACTGTCTACTATCACCTGTTTGTAGCATCACGTGGCCATACCAAAGCAACAGAGAACTCTCAGTGCGGTGAAGTAGCGGCTCAACGCCTAAACATTTATTGTGCTGCTGTGCAGGCTATGTAGTAAGGTAACACCTACCACTCCTCTCAGGATTCTTATTTCTGCCACTAGCAAACGCGATCGCACTCTTTCATCTTATTACCTGAGATGAGAATGGGGAGAAAGATAGATTTGAAAACAGAGTTTGGCTTTCTTCCCTAGTTAGTGTTCTTATTACGGATCGCCGCAATTCGCGTCTGACAAAGCTTGCGTACGGATCCGAGCATCCGATAAATAATGTTACTATGTTACTTGTTTATGATCTTATTCGACAGCCCGTCGTACGACTGTTGCCACAACAGTGCAAACTGTAAATTCAATGTTATTTTTGAAAAATCGTCTGTGACAGGACTGTCAAAAGTAAAAAAAAGTCGCTGTCACTATGAAAGCGAGACTTTCACAATAGTCGCATTCAATAAATTTCACTTAAGGGAAAGTGACTTTGTCTTTGCTTTAGAAAAGAAAAGAAAAGAAAAGAAAATCGGTTTTCATTGTGAATGAAACCGGAAGTGAAAAGATCACTTTTTGCTGCTTTTGTTACTTTTGCATCTAAAACTGGGTCAGCCATAGATAGCATGATGAACATATTGAAATTATTTGAAAAATAATAAGCGACTTATTGATTGTGAAAAATGTTTTTTATTGTTCTCCATGGTTTTATTATTCCTTAATTTATAACCAAAAAAATTTACAACGTAAATACGTTACTTACCCCTTTAAATTACAAGTTTTATCGGTGGGCAATCATCGAAACGAGAGAAGCGGCGATTCAATATGGCTACCACTAAACCGGAAGTTAGTAGTTGTAAAGCTGACACCAACTGCATAGAGATCCAGCTGAGTCAAGTAGGTAAGCGTTGAATCGTCTCCAACAGCTTCTACAACATTAGGGTGAGAGAGGTCACGAAAATCTTTTAACTTACGCGTATATAAATTAAGTCCATGATAAAATTCCTTGGATATGTCGGAATTATAAATCCCAAATCGAGAGTTCAAATATAATGGAAAATCTCTACTAGCCTTAAATACTTCGGTGTGGCGACTGTTTGCCGTCGTCGTCGTATTTCCTCGTGAGCGAAGCGTATACGAGATGCTTCCTCCAATATAGTGACGTCGAGCAAACTTTTCCCGTGCGTATGACGGGCGGCCGGTAAGGGCGAAACACTCGAGTCTTCCATCCACGATCTCGTGCGGCCCGGCTAATGGATAAAAATTCACAGTCATTATTTGCAAAGTTCAATACTTCTTACCGATGCTGGCGGGGCTTTGACAGACAATCTTTCGTCTTAACGAGGGCGAGCATGAAGTCTCCTCCAGTCGTTGATAACGAGACCCAAACTCCGACTCTGGCTTCAACTGCGACTGCCACTCCATTGCCCCTCCTTCTTATGTCTTATGTCGAAGTTTTCCGTGTTTCATTTGCATGGCTCCTCGCTCAGCAAATCTCGAGGCTTGCTCGCTGCTCGCTTTCGGGACCGTTCCATTATCTCTGGCGGGGTCCTGGTGCTTGGAGGCGCGAAGTAAATATTTTTTTTCTCTTCTTTCGATGTCACCTCAGTCGCTCTTTTTCAAGATCGTCTTGAATGAGGTGACATTGCATAAGCGTTTTTATTAGCGCACGCGTTTCAGTGAACCATCATTATCACAGAATCCATTCAGGATTCTTTGAATTTGCTGGTTGGGCCTGTGATAATGGTAGTTCACCGAAACGCGTTGGCCAAATAAAAAGTTTATACCATACTGCTTATCCCATAACCGTATTTCATTGGTTTATGATGACATTGCTGTATAAATGATAGGAATAGTCCAAGATAAAACAAATGATAAGATTTGTGAAAGCGCTGCTTTCATCCCATCCTAACAAATGTACACTTCACTGTTCGATTGTCGAAGATAAAACAGTGTCCATATAATGAAGAAATCAATGATCTCTTGCTTCTTTCCTTTCACCTAACAAGACCCAAACCTGTTTTCCAGTTATCTAAGATGTACATTGTTAGGGTTATTGAGGGTCACGTTTTCAGTCAAATCATTCCCGTTGAACTGACAACAGTGTCTGTTTGAGTCCATAATATATAGGAGAATGTATGCAAATGAAAATTCAGCATTTTTTAATGTTTCAGAATTAAAAATCGACAATAGTTCTTCTTCCCAATCAAACATGTCTACAAGGCCATGTAAATGAAGAATATAGAACGAAATAAATGCCAGACATAAGAACCCTAGAATAAGACTTAATTTGGACACTAAGAGTGAAAAAAATTTCTGAGCGGGTCCACTCAAACTTTTAGTCTGACCCCTCAGCTAGGGCCTATCTGGCATGGGTGACCCTACTCAGCATAGACCTTAGAGTCAGTGAGACACCGAAGCTCCACTATCGTTGCATGAATCCTCCATCCAATTTTTATAAGCTTCTTCAGATCTCTGCAAAGGGAGAAATTATGAACGAAACGTCAAAAAATAACTATGAAGAGCTGACAACATCCCCCACCCACCCACACACAGGTGAAGCCCCATTTGGTCGCCATTTGGTCGCCTCCCGTTTGGACGTTTGACCTGACCCATTTGATCGCCTCCCATTTCGTCGCTTGCATCCTCTAAGACTTTCTATTAACTAACTGTATTTAAACAAAAACTAATAAAGCCAAAAATTATTAATTAATAATATTTAAAATAAAAATCATATATCAAAATATCATATTTATTCCTCATTTTCATTGAGAATAAATATGGTATTTTTAATATAAAAAATTCAAAAAGAATTCAATGTGGTTAATTTAATTTAAGAAGTAAATGAAGCAGGTTGCACCATTGGAAAAAAAAGGATCATGTTAAGTCCAAAGCATTTGGACAAATTGCTGGTTTTACAATCGATGCCTTTGAATGTCTTGCATAAATTTTGTTAAACCCAACTTTTACATTTGTCAAATTATCAGTAATAAAATGTCTGTTGTAGTCTACGCTTTAACTATGTGATTTTATGCTATTTTATTGAGATAAAAAAATTAAAAGAACCATCGAGGGTATTCCTGAACCCATCGAGGGTATTCCTGAACCCATC
>JAHWFO010073449.1:11687-22941 GCA_023313115.1 Rhysida immarginata
CCATCGAGGGTATTCCTGAACCCATCGAGGGTATTCCTGAACCCATCGATGGTATTCCTGTACCCATCGATGGTATTCCTGTACCCATCGATTGTGTTTCGTTGATGGTTCAAACCATCGATGGTGGTTTTTAAACCATCGCACACCTCTATTAATAAGGCATCAACATGTAATTAAGTAACACAAACAGAAAAATACATTTTATTACCGTGGCTCATCAAGGCCCTATGGGCTGAATAAAGAACAGGCGATCAAATGGGAGGACGACTAAATGGGGCTTAACCCACACACACATGCAGCAATATCAACAACGGCAACGTTCACCACCGCAAACACAGGACAAACCACCCCAAGCATGGAACAAGCCAGCACAATAAGAAGGTGAGGACATGGAAAGTTGTTGCAAGTATTTCCATTACAGAAGTAATGCCGATTACAGCCGCTTGTTCGTTCCTGGCTGTGGAAATTTCTTTTCTGTTTATCTGTATTATGGAATCAGTCACAAAATACATGCGTTAAAATTATTGTTTTAATATCACACAACCGCCTCCTCCAAATGAAAGGAAGAAAGCACCTGAAAAGAGCTGTAACCACGTGCAAAAGCAGAGGTGATTTTTTTAAGGCTAACGTTCAGATTTTGATAAATCCCCTGTCAATGTAATGTTTTTTTTTTCATTGTGGCTGTTGCCTCTTTCACGGTTATATTCTAGTTGAAGTAGCAAACAATGCAGCTACAACTGCTTTGGAAAATAATAAAAAGCAGCACCCGGAAGCTAACATAACCGACATTGATTTCTTTTAGAGTAAAAAGACCAGGTAGGTAAAAAAGAAAATCATTCATCTGATAAAGGTCGAGACAGTATTTAATTTTCGTGTAATATCAAAACTGTAGAAAACTTATAGAATTAAACAAAACAAGAATAGAAACAACATTTCCGTATTTACCATCCAGTTTTAAAGTCCCTCCTCCCCCATAAAGTGAACGATCCGATAATTTTTAATGTGACTCCAATAATTTGAACTTATCCTTATCTCAGTAAAAATTAATATACCGTATCGAATATTGTGTTTTTTTATTTCTTAAATAAAAAAACTGTTATACAGAAACTCAAAACAGCCAACATACCATAATAAATACAGCCAAAACATCTGCAATGCAAACTTTTACTACCAAATATATTTATAGATATACATGAAAAGATTACAAACGTTCTTTGCCAAATCTAAATCAAGTACAAAAAATTCAACTTTATACACAAAAAATAGTTTCAGCTGCCTTACTGCTAATTTTCAAAGTCCAAACTGTAAGAAATCACGTTGTTTGTTTCTCACATCCACTTTTCTCCTCTAAGTATTCCATCTTGTCTCGCAAGTAGACAAGCTCCTGTTCGAGTAACTGAAGCTGAGTACCATACTTTTTCTGAATAGTCTCAGCATCGAGCTTAAGACGTTTCCACCGTGTTTCTACTTGGCTCACTAAACGCAGCAGCTCCATTGGTGAAGAGTAGTCCAGCAATTGTGAACGACCCACGTCTTCACGTTTCACTGATATTTTCATGTGTGGAGACTTTTCTCCGCTGGTGTCGGTAGAAACGGCACCTTCAACCGTCGACGTTATCAACTCTTCTTCCAGGTAGCTGCCGACTAGATTCAACTCGGCAAACTTGCATCGGATCAACTGTTCCAAATGCTCCACGGCCCCATGGAGAGAGTTGCTATAAGTCATTTTTCCGAACGACATTATAAACAAAGCTTATCAAAAACTCAGCAAAAATGCTTGTCGCTCCGGATGGACACCGTTCTCTGTCAAAGCTAAATAATGTTAAGTGTATTCGGAGATATCCTTATATACGGAGACAATGAGCGGGGGCGGGGGAATGGTTGAATACTGAGAACAATAGGGAGCCAATGGTAAGGAAATGTAAGGAAATTAAAGGAAACAAGTGATGGGATTAGATAAGAACGAAAACCAATGGAAGACGATAACTTGTCACTGAAAATAGAAAAAAAAATTATAAAAAAAAAATAATTGAAATAATACTTAAAATAAGTAATATGAATAATTTTTTTTTTTAAATAAACACACTTTATTCAAAAGTGCATCTATTCGTAAAACGTCAAACAATTTTTTGTCATTATTAAATACTATGCCATCTATTGGTAGTCTTGAACGAGAACGATATTCTTCATATAAAAATTAAATTAATTAATTGCTATTAGTGATGTGCGATGGTTAAAAAAAAAAAAAAATAAAAAAATAAAAAAATAAAAAAAATCGATGGTTTTGTTTCCATTGTTAAATTTCACGCAAATCGTTATAATTGTTAATAAATTATTTTAGTATATATTTTACTTCTTCAACCATTACAAACATGTATTACATTAGAAAGAAAATAATTTTTATTCAATATCTAAGTTGTTGAGTTCAGAAATAGATAAACTATTTAAAATCAACAATTTTTCTAAATGCAGGATTCAGCAAATTCCTTTTTTTGGTAATTGTATTGGCAGCCTTCGAAAATAACCTTTCAGATGGTACTGAAGTTGCTGATAAACACAAATATTTCATTGCTAAATTCGTTAAAGGGAAATTGAATTTTTCAATTTTTTCCCATACTTCTAAGGGATTTTTCCTGACATTTTCAAGTGGGGCTGACAAATATTGCTTTAACGATAAATCTAAATTTGTTGGGATATTTTTTTGTTTTTCTCTTTTCCGATGTAACATTTTTCTCCTTGCTGCCCATAAATCATTTTCAACATTTCCATCCTCTTCAACTTCTTGAGGTTCAGTAATTGGGACATTTTCTTTTTCAAAAGTTTTCAGTTCTTCATTGATGCGGTTAATGGCACAAGCACAACAACTTTTGTTTTAAAATCTGATTTCTTAAAACCTCGGGTCCAAAATCGTTGCAATACTGTATGCAAATTTTTTCTCCATATGGCAAAATCTTCTATCTAAATTACTGAATGCACATGTGATTAATTTTTTCCCTTCTTCTGTCGCTGGTTTAAGTTTTGCTAAGCCAGCTGAAATGCTCCCAAGTAATGATATGATTTTGATGATAGTGGTGTTTTCAGATGAGATCTCTAAAGTCACTTGACAATCGAATAGTGTAGTGTATCGGTATTCGTATGGAACTTGAAGCATAGCTTCCATAATCTCACCCTTCATAATCATATTTCAAGGGAAATACACTGAACTAGAAAAGAAGCCTGATGTACCCACAAAGGTCATCCAAAGTATGAAAGAAAATTGCCTCCTCTTGGTGGAGAAAAATTTGATTGACTGAACTAGGAGTATATTACATAGTAAGCCACAGAAAAAACGAAAGAATTTATGAAACCCAGTAATCTGGGAAGATGACATTATCAATGTCATCAAAATTGACATCAAGGATATGTTTTGGATTACGATGCCTTTTTCTATGTAAAGAATGTTTTAGAATGCCAGAGACTAGATCATTATCATGATTTGCCATAATAGGCAGTACGGTTTTCATGAGCTCTTGAACATATTTCCCGACATGGGTCATATCGAAATCATTATGAATAGAGTAATTGCGAGCTATTCTCCTATCTAATTGTGCAATAGTCCTTAGGGTAATGTTCTGGAAAGTTTGGAGTTCCTTCCATCATGTCTTGCAAATCGTAGTCCAGACGGGCATGCCATATAGCAAGATGACACGAACAATTATTTTGTATAACAGTAGTTTGTTATCAACACTGAGGGCACTGTTACGACCGAACAGAGCAATTAAACTAAACTTTGCTTTTTGGCTTTGTTCATCGCATAAGTCACATGCATATTCCATGATAGTTTTGAATCAATAACAACGCCAAGGCATCTATAATTATCAACCCATTCCATGTATTTGCCATATAACTTTAAGGAGTCAAGATTTCTCTTTTCCTTCTTAGTGATAAACATTGCTTTGCATTTGTCGACATTCAGTTTATATCGCCACTTGCTAAGCCAGATTTCACATTCTTTAAGGGCTTTCTGCAAACGTGATACAACAACACTAGGCTAGGGTGCCCATGTCAGTATAGCAGCAGCATCCGCATAAAAATATAGCTTGCAGTAAGAGATTTCAGGGAAGTCACGTATATAGTAATTGAACAGAACTGGCCCCAGCACTGATCCTTGTGGAACACCGCCATTTATCTCACAGGTATCAGATAATTCATCTCCAACTCTGGCCTGAAAAGACCTGTTGGTCAGAAACGAGTGAACTAGACTAATTAAATCATGTGGGAAACCATCAGTTATCATTTTATAAATAAGGTCTTCACGAGAAAAAAGCTACTGAGCCAGGCTCTGGAGGGACAGCTATTGTTATAAGAAAAGGCATTGATCATACTAAGATCGTCACACCAGATTTAGTGAAAATGGAAGCAGTATCCATTATTCTTAAAGATATTGACGTTGGTGAGGTCAAGTTTACTTCCGTATATAACCCTCCAGGGCACAAACTCGATCCTCGCGACCTCGATGAGCTTTTGTCCGGACCCATTCCA
Organism: Rhysida immarginata; assembly: GCA_023313115.1. Lineage (NCBI taxonomy): Eukaryota > Metazoa > Arthropoda > Chilopoda > Scolopendromorpha > Scolopendridae > Rhysida > Rhysida immarginata. The sequence continues at coordinate 16,209 of JAHWFO010073449.1, forward strand.
GTTGTTATGGCAGGTGATTTAAATGCGAGGCACCCTCACTGGAATTCTAGATGCACAAATCAGAGCGGCTCAGTACTCTATAGATACCGATCTGAGGGTAAATCTTCGTTACAAGCAGGACTGGAAATTGTTTAGGGAACTTCTAAAAGATAGTAGCATTCCATATCAGAATCCAGACAGCAGCAATGACATCGACGAAAATGTCAAAAATGTCACTCGCACCATTCTCATGGCTTCCGATGCTAGTGCTTCTCCAGTTGATTACAAGCGGCCAGAACATCTTGAGCTTCCTCCCCGAATCAGGCAGACTATTCAGGAAAAAAAATATTTACAGAAGACTGTGGCAACGTACCAGGCTCCCGCATTTCAATACGAAATACAGCAGGCTATCGCGGAAGGTCAGCGAGCAGATCCAGGACTTACGGAATCAAAGGTGGAATGACAAGATCAAGAGTCTGTCCGTCCAAGACAATTCTCTTTGGAATACTGTCAGGGCCTTTGAGCTACCTCCTCTACTTACAGAAAGCGGCGATTTTGTTAGCAGTGACCAGGACAAGGCTCAACTCATCGCTGACTCATTGAAAAGTCAATTCAATACGCCCAAGGAGGACTGTCGGGTTAATATTACTGGTGAAGTCAAAGAAGTATATGACAAGTTTGGATTCTCTCAACGCGCTCTTACTCACCGTAATATCATTGGCACCTCTAGTATTTTGAACACCATTAAACACCTGAAAAACAAAAAAGCAGCCGGCATCGACACCACCACCATCAGTGCTCTGAAGAATTTTCCGCTTAATGTTGTTTGCATTATCACCAGGATCATGAATGATTGCTGACTAAACGGTCACTTCCCTAGCGCCTGGAAGTACTCAATCATTCTCACTATTCCCAAGCCGGGACTTGATCCTGCTCTTCCCATCAGCTACAGGCCCATTAGCTTACTGCCAGTGCTTTCCAAGGTCTTTGAGCGAACTATACTCAAGAGGTTCAACGACTTCTGCGAGGCAAACAACCTTATTCGTGAAGAGCAATTCGGCTTCCGCACAGCTCACTCCTGTCAGCTCCAAGTATGGAGGCTTGTTGCTGATTTGAACGGTCCTCTCAATCTTTCTCTGTTTGGTGGTATCATCTTTCTTGACGTTCAAAAGGCCTTTGATCAAGTCTGGCATGATGTACTCATTTATAAAATGATTACTTGTGGCTTCCCTGATGACCTGATTGCCTTGGTTCGCTCCTTTCTGACAAACAGGACCTTCCGTGTTAAGGTTGGTGACTCCTTGTCTGACCCTTCTGATGTTAATGCTCGTGTTCCCCAAGGCTCTGTCTTGGGGCCTGCCTTGTTCAATTTCTTTATCCACGACTTTCCTAAGTTTACAAAGTGCAATCTTTACTTGTTTGCTGACGACGGCTCCGTCATGACCTGGGCACGTAATCCAGTCCACATCATCAGCCGTCTGCAAAAAGCTTTACACCTGTTTGAGAGCTGCTTCTCTAAGTGGCGCTTACAGCTGAATGTTAACAAGTGTAACACCATGTTCATCACACTCAAACGCAAAAACCCTCCAAGGACCCTCATCCTACATGGTAGGAAGCTTGAGTGGGTTAAAAATTTTAAGTACCTCGGAGTTGTGATTGGTTCCAAGCTCAAATGGAACGACCATGTCCAATATTCGTTTAACAAGGCTAAGAAAGCGAAGTTTAGTCTCATCGCGCTATTGGGGCGAAACAGCGCTCTCAGAGTGGACAACAAACTCTTGTTATACAAGGTAGTGATTCGTGCCATTTTACTTCACGGTATACCTGCTTGGGCTTCCATTTGCAAATCGAGATGGAAAGATCTTCAGACCTTCCAAAATGTTACCCTCCGGTCCATTGCTCAACTAGACAGAAGAGTTGCCAACAATCTATCTATGAAGATCTGGGGATGACCCACATTGGTTCCTATGTTCAAACACTTCTCAGTTACATGCTGCCCAAGATGGAACATCATGAAAATACCCTGGTCGCTTGTATCCTGGACCACTCACTCACTATCAGGGGTTCCCTCAGGTGTCGAAGACCCCGTCATATCTTGGATGTCAATTTCGAGAACATTAACAAGGCCGAGTTCCCCAACTACTGGATCTGCTAGATCCTAGTTTTTCGGACTCGCTATTCGTCAATCCACAATCCGATTCTGGTCAATACCATGAAGGGACTCTTTTCTGGATGACTTAAAGAGGTTCATCAGGCTTCTTTCCTACTTCAGTGTACCTCATTTGATTTACTTTTTGGGCGAGCGTGAAAAGTGAGTTAAAGGCTCCTGGACCATTTGTACTACTTTTTCACTACACTGATCGATTGTCTCTGGTCTATGTTAGTTAAAAACCATCGATGGTTTTCACAATGTATCGGCATTTTGAAACCAATAATGTTCCGATCCATCGACCGCCAAAACCATTGATGGTTCGATGGTGTATCGATGCATCGTACATCGCTAATTGCTATTCATTGATCAATTGTTTAATGGATTTTTTAATTGATTCGTGTATTGTCATCAGAAGTAGTGATGGTCAATACCCATAAAGTCCGATAGCGAAATTTCGATACTTAAGGACTTTAAGTATCGCGATACTGACCAATACAGCCCAAACATTAAGAAAAGGGAAGTCAAAAACAGAACTGATACAACAAATAAGGCGAAAACACAATTCCACACAAATCCTGTGTCGATTATCGTCCACGGTTTCAGGCACCTTTACTGTTTATTTTAACAGAACTGATAATAATTTTAATTTATCATTGAAGGCAATCTATTTCCCGTCCAATCCTACGGCCGAAACAAGGAGAGTAGAAGGTTCAAGTAAAATCGCCCGACGACGTAAACAGTCGGATAACTACGGATCCTAGCCAAAATTCAAACTCGCTCAGGAGAGGCCAGAGATCGAAATATCTCAACGAGACAGCAACTTCTGCGATAACTACCAAGAGTGCGGACTCAGCTTATCGGTCATCCTCACACTATCTCCCAACCTTCTCTCCGGGAGGAACTATCGCATTGCATAGGCGATCTCTATTGCATATGGTATAGTGCTTATCTGTTCTACTCTGATTATGACTTGACTTAGCAATAGCGTTGTTTATCTCTCACACATTTCAATCGTAAAATTGAATGTTTTAGTAATTTGTGGTTTTTGCTGTTTTTGAGTTAGACCTGGACCTGCCGTCGACGTATCCGTTGTGGTTGCCGATTTCCCTTGATGCGGTATCGAACAGGCAAACCATATTACCTGCCTTGTTTGACGTTCCCAAAGAAGATTCCCGCGGGATTAGGAATTATAAAGAAAATCGAATTCCCAACTCTGTAGTTTTTCAAATTTATTTATTTCTTCTCAATTTGAGTTGTTTGTTAAGAATTAATTTAATTGGATTTAAAAACCCGTCTCTTCCCTTCTACTCTGCTCACAACTTATCCTTCTGGGTTAAATAGGATTTGATGAATTTTACTTGAATTTACTCAATTCCAATCTACACTGCCTATCTGTGCAAATTCTAAATTTCATTCTGCAAAACATAATCGTTGAAACTGCGGATATATGGTCAGTTTTAATATCGTCGGCTCGGCGACGTTTTCATGAGTATAAGGTTATCCTGATTAATTATCACTGACTTACGAAGCTAACAAATAATTCTGAACACAGTTGCAAGTTGCATGGATGTACCTCACGAATAAACAAAGTTCTCGTCACTTATATTTATATGTACATAACGTTTTAATATTTTCGTCAGCACCTACTTACAAGAGGTATATATTTGCTTTTTCTCAAATTAAAGCAAGGGGTCGACCCGTTTGAAGCAATATAACGGCTTGAAAAGATTTATCCATAAATTTCTCTTTGCGACTGATGGTGAAGCTTCGCCATCTGTTGACGAAAATGAAAATAAGATTAATAGAGATCTTAATCGAGCGATGAGAAAAACCCACAAATCCACAATAATCAAAGACTGATCGTGGTTTCTTCTCATCGCTCGATTGATCGTTGTGTCCACAATTTCTTGGCAAATTCTTTTTCTAGAGATCTTAATATAGATTAGAATACAACATTATATAAACCATTATGAATTCGATTAATATCAGAATTTATTACCGCCTTCTCAAGATATACAGGAAAAAACGGTACGAAGTGATAAAAAACATTAGCAAAAAATGTTGATGGGTGAAAGTGAAGACGGTTCGTGATTATTCATACAAAATAAGAAAACCGTTAGCAAAATCGTGAATCATACAAGTCAATTTATTAATATTACCGTATTATTAAAATATGCATAACCCTTAGGAATAAAAATTAAAATAAGCTCGAAGGTCGTAGTCTTTTTATCTAGTCATAAAAGGAGTTCTTAGCTGCTTATTAAAGTGTGTTCAAGATTTTATGCATGTGTTGAGGTTGAAATTGATAGCAGGACATCTAGAATCCAGAGACTGTTTATTCCAGATTAAGTTGTTTTATTTAAAAACTAATCCAATCAATCGTTTAGTATGCAAACTGGGCAAATTTAACCGACAGATTCATACTTAGTAATTCTGAATGCTGTATGGATAATACGACTGAATGCCACTGCAGTGTTGCCAAGTTTTTTCCGAATGTTGCCACTAGACTGCACCCGATTTCCCACCAGAAACCACCAGATTTCAGAAATAACCACTTAAAAAAAACCACTGAAACGATTTCGTAAAATTCCCTGATTCTTCCCGGTTGATCACGTTATTTTCCCTGACCATAAGCAGCAAAAACAATCTATTTGATAACGTTGGAAACCTCTTCGTTGGAAGACTTCATAATTGTAAGTAGACCTTTTTCATAATCACAGTTTTTAGGTTATCTTCTCTCTGTTTTTTCTATCAAGATAGTTTTTTTTTTTGCTGCTTATGGTCAGGGAAAATAACGTGATCAACCGGGAATTTTCTGTAACCTGGAAAAGTCAGGGAATTTTACAAATTTTATATTTAGTGACTTTTGGCTATCGTTTTAGTGACAAATCTCGTTTTACACTTGGCAACACTGTGTTGGACTTTGAAGTTGCGGCCCAGAAAAGACCTTATACATGTAATTCAAACAAGGAATGACGATAGCTTTAATAGGTTTCATCATACCATACGTAGTGTTGCCAGATGCCGCTAATAGTTTCCCCCCAGAAGTTGCTTCAAATTCCCCCAGATTTTAAGATTTCTGAAGAAATACCCCTAAATAAAAAAAACAACTAATTTTATCAGCTTTTTAAAGATATAAAAAAAAACGAAAACGTTGTTTTTAACTTCTTTTAAATTTTCTTACCTACAATCCCTTCCTTCTCACCTCTTGGTGAATGGTCAGAATCGTTAATGGTCAAAATAGTTCATAAACATTATGTCCAAAAAAACAAGTCGGCTCCTACTCCCCACATAAATTTACCGCCCAGGAAAGGTTATTAAGATAACAGAACAACACATTACAAAATATTTGTGAAAATAATATTGAAATTTAATCAAATAAATCCAAAACATCTTGTACAATTGTTTCTTCATTGGGATTTGCTGTGTTGTAATCGTACCATCTTAACGCTTTCTCAGACGGCTCAAACTTGGTGCAGTTGGCATTCTTATTTTTTATGGAATACTGTATTGTCATAAGAGATTGTAGATTGTGCCATTTCAACACTAAAACCTTTTAACCTTGTAACGTACAGCCATCTGGTTCCGCTGAGTTTGGGGATTTAACTGGTGCAGCATTGGTGTTCAATTTCATTAAAGCATCATCATCATCAGCAGACAGACTCTGACTACTCAGCATCATCCTACTCATAGATGGTATCCTACTCTTAGGTGGTAAAGATTGGAGATGGAACGATAATTGAAGGCGCATTCTCTTAAGGTCAGCGGTTTTTTATATCCTATTCTTTAAGGCTGTTTTTTCTACAGAATTTATTCTGGAAAAGCCCTTTTCAGGGCTAACAGTCTTACTATTCTATTATTTTAAATTTTATCATAATGCCAGACTCAGGCAAAGCGTTAAGTGGCATTGCAAGCCAAAAAACAAGTGATGGTAAATATACGTATGGCGAGATATATAAAGATGCCTGTAAAGATTACAGATTCGAAGCTTTTGATGCTATAATTAAGGATAAGCTAGAGGTTATGCGCCAAGAAATGTGCACTAAATATGATAATTTACAAGGAAAAGTCGAGTCACTATAAGGGAACATAACTGAAATCCACGATAAAATTGCTAATATGAATGCTGAAATATCTGCAGCACGTAATGAAGCCAACAAGAACTTTAATAAGTTGGAGCAGTTCCTCAAAGATCAATTCTCTGCTCTGTCAATGAAAGGTAATCAGCCTACTGGTGTAACTTCTGACTATCTAAGAGACTCTTGTGAAACAGAGAGTGTGAATCCTCGGCCTATATAAATTATCCCCTCCGGCTTAGGGAGTAATGATAACGATGGCAAAGACCCGATTAGTACAAATCGCAAACGGCTATACAATGATACGGATAAATGGATACCTGCAAAATCTAAAAAGGCTGAAAAAGGGTTGAAAATTGACAACATTATCGACAATCGACCAGTGAAGTGTACATTTGTTAGGATGGGACGAAAGCAGCGCTTTCACAAAGCTCATCCAACCAGAATAAATTCCAAATGAAATACACTGAGGTAGTCAAGAAGCCTAACCAACCCAAGCGGTCTTCCATATTATACAAAAAAGAAA
>JAHWFO010073451.1:0-11091 GCA_023313115.1 Rhysida immarginata
TACTTCGAGGTGGGATCGGAATGAAAAGTGAAATATGAAGAGAATGCCACTTAACAACATATTTGTTGGCCTTCGTATTTGAAAACTTACATTCGTATTTTATTGGCGACGGGAAATTCAGATGAAAAGTGAAATATTGTAATATATAATGAACTATACATTGTAAATACAGGGTAATTAAAGTTCTGTGATGTATATTATACGCTAATTTCATCTGAAGTTCATTATGCAACTTTTCATTTGAATTTCCGGCGCCAAAAAAAAAATACGAATGTACCTTCTCAATCCATGAAGTACAACTGTGTTTCGATTTGTTAAAATGGCGACGGGCAGTGGGGAATTCAAATGAAAAGCGAATAAATGTAATAAATAATGAAATGTACATTGTATATACAGGAAAATTAAGGTACTGTAATGTATATTATGCGCTAATTTCGTTTGATTTTCATCAGGACGGAATGCAACTGCATCACTTCAAAGCAGTATCAGTTTTCTGAAATCGTTGTTGTCATGCTGTTTGGAAAAAAAAACGGTAGTTAGGCCGCACAGTCATTTTTTACAACTTTTTTATTAGATAAGCCGCGGCGTTACTACCGTAAATTACGGTAATTTATTGTATAATGAACTGGACACTGAATATGCAATGTAATTAATGTATAATACACGGTAAATTCGTGTGAATGTGATCAGCACAGAAAGCAACTTCGTCGAGGCAGTTTGGAAGTTTATAGCCCTACATTGATAGGGAAAGCTTTCTCACTCCACATCGACAAAAAAACACAACAGTGCACCAATTTTCTTAATAATAAAAAAAACAAGTAATCTTTATTCAGTTTAACGTTTTTCATAACTTGACTGCATAAGCTTTCTTGTAGGCTTTGTTTCGAGGCAGTTTTGAAGTAGGCCTATTTGGAAGTAGCAATCTTTGGGAGGGGTTATTTTTGTATTAGGTGTTGGCAACGATAAATTCGAATAAAAGGTGAATTAATTTATTGTATAATGAACTGGACACTGTATATGCTGTATAATTAATCTATAACACACTGTAATTTCGTTGTGAATTTCATTAGGACAGTAGTTCGAAGCAGTTTGGAATCTGAGACAATCAATATTGATGGTCTGTCTTTGGGAGGAGTTATTTTTGTATTAAATGTTGGCGACGAGAAATTCAAATGAAAAATGAATTAATTCATTGTATAATGAACTGGACATTGTATATGCAATATAATTAATGTATATTATACGGTAATTTCATCAGGACAAAATCCCCTCCGGACAAAACCTCCTCCGGCAGCCGTCATTGTTGGAGGGCTGATATTTATCCTCTTGTATAATACAACCCAGCAAATTTGGTGCTTTTTTTAGGCCAAAAAAATTCGCATTATTGTAGAGGATTTACGGTATGTTTTAATCTTCCTCCCGGCGTGTGTGACATTCCATGTCAGTTTGTGACACATAGTCTGGCGGGAAATGTGCATAACTTCCTTACTATGTATTTTTTGGTTCTCATATGCTTAGTCAGTGAGTTTTATTGTGTTATGGTTATATTTCTTTTTAAAACGGCGTGTCTTTTATAGCGGCGTTCATGCTTTGGTATTGTCGTTGTTCTTTTATTTAAAATGATCGCTGTTGCGACGAAGTTTTCGTTGCGACAGAGATCGCATTTGTTGAAGCTGACATTGGAGATTTTCTTTTCAAGAAAACAGTGTCAGCATTCCAACGTAGCATTGTTTTATTCTTTGTTTGTTTATTATTTATTATTTGTTTCCTGGTTACAGAGGAATTTTCTGTTGTTGAGGAGAGTGCCGTTCTGTTGTAGCTTAATTTTGTAGACGTTAAGCTAAGTAGAGATTGCTTGGTTGGGTTGCCCATAAAGAGGGACAGACGAGTTTTATGGGGGTGATGTGTGGAGGCTGTTAAACGCTGCTAGAGCTGTATAGGCTGGCACTTGGTGGTGGAGTCTTTGCTTCAACGCAGGTTCCTTTGCGGGGACACCCGAGGCCGGTGAGCAGGATACCCGTAGCACATCTGCAGACTGAGGCCAATGCGTGTCACCTAAGAGGGTTTCTGAGATTCCCCTTCCTGCTCATTGTGTGTTATTAAAGGAATCTCACGACGTGGGGAGAGACGTTGACCTGGCTTTGAAAGGTGGCGCCATTCGCGCAGTAAATCTGCAGTAGCAAATACCATGAAGTGACAAACAGCGCTGTCACCTTGAAGTGGTCGTTGTATAGTGTATTGCAGTTTTGTTATGCCTATTTTCCTGTAGTGATAATTGTTGGAAAAATTAAAGTTTTTTTTTTTAAGATTATGCTTGTCCGTATCGATGAATTGCACCTTTAAACATACCCGAACTCCTAACAAGCCCTTCCCTCGTTGATTCTGTTAGATACTCATAGAAAATAAAAAGGGGGGGGGGGGTATGTCACACTTTAATAATTTCTAAAAATGAACATACAAAAATAGTACATGAAATCTACCGTAACTGTATCCTTTTGGTCTTCTTCAAAATTAAATAGCCTTTTATTATTTTTTAATAAACCATCATCTGTACTGTATTAAGGAACTTTAGAGGAAACAGGTGATAATGAATCATATTTTGAAGTTTTTTAATTGTATAGATCCAGGTAACAATACATCGAGTATATATGGTACTTATTAATTCACTTTTTATATTTTCAAGTCTGATATATAATTGTAATCTTTTTTTTTTCTTTCCAGATATCCAATCGATTACAAATTTCAACACAAGAAATTCATGAATTAACACAGCAGTTATCAGATGTAATGTTGATGTCAAAAGTTATTCAGAAATTAATGACTTTGCATGATTTGATGTCATCGATATCTGAATATTTAGATAAAAAGAAATATTTAGAAGCAGCTACAAGTTTGGAAGAAATCAATGCTTTGCTAATTAATAATGAATACATTGACAAGGAACAGATTAAAATTTACCAGGCCTTAAAAACTGAATCTGTTGTTCAAAGAGAAAAACTCACATATGATCTTGGACAAAAATACAATGAATATTTTGTGTGGAAATTAGAGGATTTAAATTCAGAGTGCAATTCTGTTAAATTAGTTTTACAATTTTCCAGTTCTGACTCTCATTCACAGATTTCAAATCTTTTACTCGCAATGCAGTTGATGAATTATCTTGATCAAAAAATAAAACTGTTTTCCCTAAATTTTATTAATCATGTATGTAAGCCAATTATGTGTTCTGAAGTGTTTGTCCAAGTATCTTGTAAACCATCAAATCGATTTGCAGAACTTAAAGTTGTTAAAAATAGCAAAAAACCAAAACCTTCTGAAGTTTTTCATAACTTAACAATAATATTTGATTTTTTAGGGAAACACTTTGCAAGCATTGTACTCAATAATTCTGCTGATGAAAACCTTACTTTAATGGGAAAATTAGGCGAATGGTCAAGTGAGAGCATTTGTGATATGTTAATTAAAGAATGTTTATCTGAAGCCATACCTAGTCAAAAGGACGATTTAAAAAGTTACAATGAAATTATTGAATTAACAACAGAATTTCAAAAAAAATTATTACAATATGGGTTTTTTAAATCACATCAAGCAACTATTTTGGATTATGCACAAAATGTAGACATTCTTTTTGCAAACAAAATGTGTCAAGACATCTTGGATAAAGCAAGGAAGCTACTATTGACTGATCTTCATGATACAGTGCTTATAAGACCTGACTCATTTCCTAATGAAGAAATAAGGATAAAGCTTTCCAATAGTTCAAGAAAGAGGCCTGTTTCAATGGAATCGTCCAATTATGCCTCTGCAGAATGTTTAAGTAATAATTTGTTTACATTCCCATTATGCGCTATCAGGTAAAAATTTCAATAAAATGCATTACCAAATACGAGGGGTGGTCATAAAGTCATTACAGTCAGCTGGAAAACTGAGAGATGGGGTGACACTGTATGCATCAGTCCTTCTCTACATTAGCACTCTCAGGGCCACACGCATTATCCAATAATGGATGACTTCCTGGGTGCCACTTTTATAGAAGCCCTCCTTTTGGCTGTTGAGGAATTGCTCCACCTTGAAGATGACCACATCGTCTTGGAAATGCTGTGCACGAAGCACGTTTTTCAGGCAAGGGCCAAAGAAAGAAGTTGCTTTAGGCCAGGTCAGATGAATATGGCAGATGGGGCAGCATTTCATGCAACAGAGAAAGCTCTTATAAATTCCGCACGAAACAACGTCCATGTAATGAAATGCTGGCTGATGTGACTATTGAACCAGTCCTTAGCTGCACCTTTCAAATACCTGTGCACAAAGCGAATGCATTCTTCATCTGGCACTCCTTTGTTGTTTGCCTCGAACACACATGGTCTCATGCAAAATGTGCTGGTGCATTGTCCTGCAGAAGTTTGACCCCTTTGGACACTTTGCCTTGACACTTTGATGTGATGGCCTCCCTTAACTTCCGCAAGAGGTCTCTGTAGTATGCTTCCGCGATTGTCTGGCCTTTCCCTCGCAATTTATGGCTTGTCATAGATGGAGGAGCGTCCGTTTCGAGGTTCGTCCAGAGTTTGCTTTAGGAAGATTAATTATTGAGTCCCATTGATCCGATTTATTTCAATTATTGAGTCCCAGGGACCGGATGTATTTCAATTATTGAGTCCTCTCTTATTTCTTTAGCCTCCTCTATCAAAAAAAAATTAAAAAAGCAAAAAATATATTTGTGAAATGGATTTGTTATATTTTATTTCCAGATAAATTTATGCAAAGTTACATAAAGTGAATTTGTACAAAAACTCATTTTTAAAGCCAATTAACTGTTAAAATTCGCACCAATCATAGGGAATTTTACAATCTAACCTGACCAGACAAGAATCCATGAAATACGTTTAGCATCTTCCAGGACGCTTAAAAATTTCAAAATGGTGTCTACCTGATAAGCATTAGCGTAATTTACGCTGAATTTAGCGTTAACGACAACCCAGGTTCGTCTTCCACGCTTGTCTGGCTGCATTGGAAACATTGACTGCTTTATATAATGGGGCATTGTTACTATAAACAGCCACTTACTCCTCACGGGTTTGTTTCGCGTTGGTTCCCTTCAAATGCAGGAACCTTATTATGGCTCCCACCTCCAATTTTTCCAAACGCCATGTTGCTTTCGACGCTCGAGGTATGCCACTGCCCACTGGAACCACATATTTTCAAAAGTGATCGCTCTTTCATGTTGAATGTAATGACTTTATGATCGTCCCACATATATAAATAAAAAATTCAACTAGAGAGAAAATTAAATTTTAAAATTTTACTTTAAAAACGTAAGTCCAAAATAGGATTTTCAAAATAGTCTTTGTATTTTGAAAAGTAGCTGTAATTGTGTAGAACTTATTTACGAGGGGCAATTGATAATTAAGGTCTCTATGGCTGTAACTTATTTGTTAACCGATTTTCAAAATTCTGTTTGTATCTTATACTCACATTTGTCCTCTATGTAATGCTCTATTCACTTTTCGACATAGTCCCCATTCCTTTCCAAGCTTTGCCAATGCGTGACTAGTTGGGTGAACCCGTCGGAGAGGAATTCCGGAGTTGTTGTCGACACCAGAATTGAATGGCAGCATTTACCTCGCCGTCAGAACCAACTCATGTCCCTTAAGGGGCTCTTTCTTCTTTGGGAAGTGGTGAAAGTCGCAATGTGCAAAGTCTTTCATTTTTGAACTGCAATTTTTCATCTTTGAATTGTAGGTGCTGCAACGCCTCTGGTGTGTGGTGACTCGTGTGCGGGTGGACGTTATCGTACTCCAGAAGAGAGTCCAAAGCTGCCATTCAATCCTGGTGTCGACAACAACTCCGGAATTCCTCTTCGACGGGTTCACCCAACTAGTCACGCGTTGGTGCAACGCGTGGAAAGGGATGGGGACTATGTCGAAAAGTGAATAGCGCATTACATAGAGGACAAATGTGAGTATAAGATACAAAAAGAATTTTGAAAATCAGTTAACAAATAAAAAAGTTACAGCCATGGAGATCTTATTTATCACCCCTTGTATAATTTATAATTAACTTGGGTTATTATTTAAAATTTGATTTACTGTATTTATTCTATAAGGGTCGTACAAATGAAAACGAAAATTTTTGGGGGGGAAAAAGACGATGTGTAGGATCGTAAGTTTTTGTTTTCAACAATTGCGAAACCCCACGTGCAAATTGAACAGTAGGTTGCAAGTGTTGCATCACGTGAGAAAGAATGAGAGTTCGCGCTTCGAAGCTGCGTTTGATCGCTTCGTCCAGCCGGAAAGCAAACGTCAAAGTCGTCAGTGGAAGCATTATGGGTCACCACCCCTGAAAAAATCAAAAGCAATTGCAAACAGCACGGGGAAGATGATGTTGACCGTGTTTTTTGATCGCAAAGGCCCGATTTTACTGGACTTCCTTGAAAAAGGCACCACAGTTAACACAGCACGATATGGGGAAACATTGAAGGCACTATGCGCGGCCATCAAATGCAAGCGTCTTGGACTTCTTACAGAAGGAGTGCTTCTTCTCCACGACAACGCGCGTCCTCACACCTCGAAAGCAACGGTAGACCTCACCAAAAAGTTCAACTGGGAATCAAAGCCGCATCCACCTAACAGCCCTGACTTATCCCTGTGACTTTCACGTGTTTGGGGATCTCAAGAAACATCTGAAAGGCTGCAGGTTTCAGTCGGATGATGAAGTGAAGGAAGAGGTTTTGGAATGGTTCCACACACAACCGAAAGACTTCTTTCATAAAGGAATTACACGCCTTGTTACACAGTGGGATAAATGCCTTAACGCATTTGGAGAGTATTTTTAATTCCTTATATATACTTTGGATAAAATAAATAATTTTCGTTTTCATTTTTATGACCCTTATACTATAAAGCGCATCTTGTATAATGCAATTCCACTTTCAGAGCCCAAAAAACCAGTAAAAATTTTATCCTCTTGTATAATGCAGTAAATTTTTTGACTTGTCGCGAGAAATAAAATGTGCAAGAATGTACAGAAAAAAACCTTTATTTTTTACAATTTTAAATACCGTATGTACATTTCTGTTATTTATTTCATGCCTTTTAAATGGCTATGAAACATGATCGGAAAGAATATGATAGGACAAAATGCATAAAGTGTTCATTTAGTGGTCTCATAGTTTTGTATTATTAAAAAAAATCAATAAACATTAATGAGGCAGATCTACATTTAAACAAATTTCATTTATGATTTATTTAATACGAGATAATGTTAACCTCTTCACGACCAGTGACGAACATGCGTTCGTCAAGCTAGACCCTCCGTTCAATACCATGACGAACATGCGTTCGTCATTTTCAGTTATTAATTCTATTAACCAAACGAAAACGTGATTTTTAAGGAATGAAACAATGAACTCATATCGGACAGTTTATTCTTTTACGGGTCCATTTTCCTGTCTATAGAATGAACCATTGCGTTTATTTCTTAATTGCTTATTTCAACACCGTTGTACATCATATTTGCAATGTTTTTACATTGTTTTTGCTCCTTTTTAGTAAAAAAATGGATGATGATGATTATGTTGATTCAAGTAGTGATGTAGAAGATCCTGATTTTGAAATAAATACTGATTCTGAAACAGAAATATCTGATTTGGACGATTGTGATGATGATTTAGATTCTGAGGAGGATGAAATCCCTGATATGAGAGAAATCGATGGATGGACACTTATTTCTGATCCTTTTTCGGATGTACGACCTAATCCTCATCCACCATTCCAACCAAGTTATGATTTTCATCAGGAATTGACTTTGAAGAAATGAAAAGTGCTCGGAATTGTTTTCAAGCATTTTTTAACAAAACAGTGGTTGAAAACTTATGCAGTTGGACCAACAAGCATGCTGAAATGTACTTCAATGAACACGCTGAAAAAGAAAATAAGGTATGTGGACTTAAATGGAGATTAGTTACCGTATCAGATATGTATACTTTTTTGGCACTAACATTTCTGATGGGATTGACCAAGTGTGTAAGAATTTCATATTATTGGAGCAATAATGTTCTGACAGGTGGGCCTAAATGTTTTTGCGCTAAAGTAATGAGAAGAAATAGATTCGGCTCAATTCTGAAATTTCTGCGATTTTCAAACCCTGATGCAGTTAGAATAGATTCTTATTATCCGTATTGGACATTACTTTTCTTTTTTGCGGGAAATGTGCATGCTATTAGTGGATCAAGGCGAGAATATTGCAGTAGATGAGTGCCTTCTATTGTTGAAAGGTTGCCTGCATTTTAGAGTGTACATAAAAGACAAACGAGCACGATTTGGTATGAAATTATATTGTGCTTATCCAAGTAATAAAGAACTGAAAGGCTACACTTGGAATATATAGGAAAAGACATTTACGACATTCCAAATTGTCAGGGTATAGAGCATATGTCAGTGTCTGAATGTGTAGTGCTTTATCTTACACGAAATTTAATAAACGAAGGTCAACATATAATAGTTGACAACTAGTATATGTCTTCACGTCTTTCCAATTTTCTTTTGAAGGAGGGAACTCAGGTGACAGGAATCATTCGGACAAACAGAAGCGTGCCAAAAGAACTGACAAATGACAACTTAGAGAAAGGACAAGCGTGCTTTGTAAGGAAAGATGAACATTTGCTAATACGTTACAAGGATAAGAAAGATGTCTATCTTCTCACAACACAGTATGAAGCGGGATATCGTGAGAAAATCGGATTCTGCTCAGGAGGGAAACGGGAATTTGTGCAGAAGCCTGAACCGATAGACGAGTATCTGCTCATGGATAGTATTGATGCTGTAGACCAGGATCTGGAGCCATACAACTGTCAGAAAAGACTATACCTGGTTCAAAAAATTGGGTATCCGTGTTGCCTGCCATATGATACTCATTGCTCGGGTTCTATATAATAAAGCTCTTGATAAATTTATACCATGTAGAGATTTTATTGAGCTCTTGTGCGATGAACTTTTGTTCCACTACAATGAAGGCTATGCAACAATGAAAGCATCTATTCCAAGACATCTGTGTAAAAAATAACACGACGTGCATGCTTTAGTACCGCTGCCACCCACTGAAAAGAAACGAAGACCTACAAAGAGATGTCAAGTGTGTTACTCTGAGAATAAAAAAAGAAAGGACACAAGAACAGTGTGCATGGGCTGTGCAAGTATGCCTGGTTTATGTGGGGTTGAACACTTCCAAAAATTTTATGATAGTCAGAAATAGATTTGTTTATTTGAAAGTGTAACCTTATGAAACGGTTACGTGTCAATTCGTCGAGGGTCAATTCGTCGAGCGTCAGTTCGTCGGCGTCAATTCGTCGAGCGTCAATTCGTTGAGAGTGTCAGTTGGTCGCGCGGTTAGTTCGTCGGAGGTCAATCGGGCGGTCAATTTGTCGGAGGTCAATCGGGCGGTCAATTTGTCGGAGGTCAATTCGTCGAAAAATAAATAAATGGTCGAAAAAACTTTCATAAAATTCATTAACGAAAATAAGTTTTGTTACTAATTTATTTACTTGAAAGGTAAACAATAAATACCGTTACTGTTAAAACTCCGTATCTATATACAGCTTTTGTAAGCAATGTGATATAGTAGCCACAATAAATCTAATCTTGTTGACGACATATGCCCCAAACTATTTATACCGCTTCAGTATCTTTCATTTTCAGAATGAAATTAATAACTGTATAAAATTAATTGAGCACATACAGGAAATTATCTTTTTATTAAGTAAAAATTAAATAATAACATAAATAATAAGCTTGCCGAAACATTTAATATCCTGTGGTCGATTTCCTCAGTTTAACACAAAATTTCACGTCACCTGTTCGCAGACTGGCATATGCACATATTCATAACAACATAATAAATAAATGGTCGAAAAAAAACTTTTAACAAATGGCGTTACTGTCAAAATGTTTATTTAAGTACAACTTCTGCATGTAATAATCAACAAACGATAATCTGATAATAAAGGAAATAATACGAAAGGCAGAGGGGGGGGGGGGGCAAACTAAGAGGTTGTCGAGGGTAGGATAAAAGCCCCTGACTGCTTCAGTAGTCTACATGTTCAGAATATACTTAATAATTATAAAAGTATTACACAAACTGATCACATACAGGAAATTAAATTTTTATTAAGTGAAAGTTAAATAACAATACTTGTGTGTAAAAAATTAAATAATAACATAATTACTAAGAAATAAAAATTTATTTCATACAACAAATTGATCACATACGAGAAATTAAATTTTTATTAAGTAAAAGTTAAACAACAACATATATATGAGGGTGTAGGACTTTCAATTCAATCTGATTGCATGGCTTATACCGTTTAAAAATTTTGGCAATGTCTTCCGACGGTTCAAGCACAGGGCTTCAAGCCGCCCCTGATGATCTTACGCGGCACGTTTGTTGTATTTCTTTTATAGTTATTAATCATATAGTATTTATGTTATTGTTTAGTTTTTACACTCTGGTAGCTCTAGTAATATTTAACTTTTATTTAATAAAAATTTAATTTCCTGTATTAAAATTGTGTAATACTTTTATAATTATTAATTACATTATGAACATGATGAATGATACAAAAGCAGTTAAGAGCAAATTTCCGGGTTCCTTAATACATGCTCTAAGAATTTCGAAACACCCCACAACAATGAAATTTGCAATAAAGTATCAACAATCGCTTAATAAAGAAATTTGTAACAATTATTATCCTTAAATCCATTTTATAAAAAAAAACATTTATTTTTAAAAGGAATTCAAGAAAACAATTAATTTTTATTGGACACTGTACAGTATATTTATACACTGATAATGAAAGATATGAAACGGATTTTACTGCCGAAAACGCGGACCGTATAGTGAGCGTTCCCTTAATTTAATTAATCTTATGAAAGTGGTAAATTGGGCAAAATAATCACATTATGGTTTAGGACCAACGATACAACGATAATTAGTTGTTTCGTAGTTTCGTTGGCAAGCCGGTTATAGTTATAGTATTGTTACCGAACAATTGGATGAGTTAATAGTTGTTGCCAGAGAGGGTCTAACAACAACGGGGCAGGG
>JAHWFO010073455.1:0-15312 GCA_023313115.1 Rhysida immarginata
CATTTTTTTTTTTTTTTCAAAACAAAATGTTTTATTGAATTAATTATTTGTGGAGTTGTTTTATTAATTTTTTTTAATAACTAAACTTGTTAATTTCAGTGGTAAGCCGCATACAACGCCTGAAGTACTGCAGTTTTTACATTGCAAGTGCATGATCGAGTTGTGTCCAATCAGTTTCCTGAAATGTTTCGGTGTGGTTTTTCTTGTCCTCCAAGTCCAGACTTAAATCTGCATGATTTTTTTTCTTGTGGGGATTTATAAAGGACCGAGTTTTCGCAACAACACAGATTTCTTGAAGATTTGAAAGCCACACATCATTAACAGTTGCACGCAAGTGAAATGAGGAATTCTGAAGCGTGTTTTCTCCAACTTCACAATTCGTCTACGTGTAGTTCAGAATGCACAAGGACACATTGAACATGCCATCAAAAATTTTCCACAAGCATAAAACTTCAAAAATTGAAGATTTAAGCGGTGTTAGTTTACAAATTTTGTGTTGGTTACATTTCATACAAACTTTAATTAATAATGTCACTAATTGACTGAAACACCCTGTATCTATAACGGAAAAAAATCTCTTACCACAAAAGAACACCCAAAATATGGAACACTATACGCACTTCAAAGGCTATGCCTATTCATACACATGCAATTCCACGTCACTGTACTTATTTTTCATTAAAAAACAATGGCTATTTTAAAGAATAAAAATAAATCATTAGATGGTCAGTGAGGGTTTA
Source organism: Rhysida immarginata (assembly GCA_023313115.1). NCBI lineage: Eukaryota > Metazoa > Arthropoda > Chilopoda > Scolopendromorpha > Scolopendridae > Rhysida > Rhysida immarginata. The sequence goes on from JAHWFO010073455.1 coordinate 741, forward strand.
ATTGTAAGCCAGCCTCAGCTGTTCAAATTAATGATGCATAATAAGAAAGAAAATTCCGCAGCCTGGATTCAAACCAGGAACCTTTTGGCTCAGACCGCCAACGCACCAACCAATTGCGCCACTGCGGCCATGAAAGCGAACTGCTATGTAAATGGCACCACTTTTAACCCTCATTTTTTATCTTTAACGCATATTTTTTATCTTCTACTTTTTAATTCCTTTTTATCTCCCACTTTTCACCTCCACTTTATTCTTACGTATATCCATTCTTTTATTCCACCTTAACTCTTTATCGATAATCTATAAAAAGAGAGTGAAAAATGTACACTCACTCATTTTTCATCACGAAATCTCTAGAATATGAAGCCTACAAACTTGAAATTTGGCAAGAATATTTCTCTTGGCTTCTAGGTGCTCCCTAAGAAAGGATTTTATTTTTTCTTTCTTCCTTTCCATTGTAGTTTTTTTTAAATTCAATTTACCTGGAGCTGAATGGGATTTTTGCCAGCGTTTGCTTTGTTTAACGAAGAATTTTGCGATTGTTCCATGAAGCAGCATCAACAATGACTGCACGTCTGTCGTGTGGGAATAGTGTATCTTTTATTTTTTATCTGAATGGGATTTTTTGTAGCGTTAAAATTTTTGACGTCATTGTTTGTTTTGTTTAATGAAGGTTTTGAGATTTTTTTCGTGAAGCAACGTCAACAGCAACTGCAAGTCTTTCACACGGGAATACAGTGTATCTTTTATTTTCTGTATACATAAATATGAAAAAGCTATACAGGGCGTTCCAAAATGATCTTTACAACTTTGATCACGCATATTTCAGAAATGGTGATAGGTAGAAAGGTGAGGTTTGTGGCATAATGTTCACATATACCTAAAGAATGTCTTTTGTTTTGTTCTTGGTCATTAAGAAGGCTCTGGACAACACATTTCCAGGTCTGGATTGGCATAGGAGGACCCATTTCCTGGCCTCCAAGATCTCCAGACATAACCCCATTAGAATTTTTTCTTTGAACTTTGTACTGTCTATAGCTGCTTAGATATCCTCATCCACATTAATGGAACAGGAGGAACTGGAATATCCACGCACATAAGCTAGACCGGACATGGGAGGAACTGGAATGTCGCTTAGATTTCCTGCGTGCCACAGATGGCGCACACATTGAACTCTGTTAAACTGCTACTAAAACTTTAGGAGTGTCTGAACATTATGCCGTAAACCGCACCTTTCTACCTATCCCCATTTCTGAAATACACGTCATCAAAGTTGTAAAGATCATTTCGGAACACACTGTATGTATCTCCAAGCGACGCCGGATGCTTCAGCTTCTGTTGCCATATGGCAATCAACGTTTGCCGTCAGTCATGACATTTGTATAGTACACTCATGGCAACAAAAACTATTTGCGCACCAATATATCACATTACACAAATTGCTTTATTTCATGTGATAAAAAATTTAACAAATGATTAATAACTCATGATAAATGATTAATGGACTCGTGGAATAACAAATAATTACATTTAATAAAAAAAATTTTTTTTATGATAATTGTAATCCTGAGATGATTAGTAATAATAAGCAACATTTTTCAGAAAAATTTTTTCAGGATTTTATTTAGGGGGTGGGTAACGATAAAGGGTTAAGGGGCCAATTTCCTTAAATCTGGGGAATAAAAATTGGGAATTAAAAATAGTGATTAAAAGTTGAGGGAAAAGTAGAAGATTAAAAAGTGGGGTTAACAAATCAGAGATAAGCGTTGGGGATAAAAGTGAGGGTAGAAACCGGGGGATAAAAAATGGAGCTTTAAAAGTCGAGGATAAGTGGTGGTGAAAAATTGATTTCAGTTTCTGAGGCTAAGTAGATGGGGATAAAAAAAAAAATGGCGTAAGAAGTCAGGGCGGCCCCCCAGCTTTTTATTCTTTTTATCCACTTATTAATTCCCATATTTTAACGCAACTTTATCTTGCCCAAGTAATTTGAAAATTCTTTTTAATCCTGCAAAATCATTTTTTATTTTGTAAAATGCATGTATTATTTTGCCAAATGCATTTTTAACATAATGTTTTAAGGCTTGATAAAAAACATGATGTGAAAACAGACACCAAAAGTGTTACGGAAACAGTTTTGCATTGTTGTTGCATGTTTAACCATTGTTGGTGCTGGTGTCAATCAAACTCCGGAACTGAAAAGTCACCTGACCATTGTTGTCTGACCAACAATTTTTCTTCAAATCTTTATTACAGATATCTTATGAAATATATATTGAAAGTGTGGTAACAGATAGCGCAACTCCACCACACTGTCTTACCTAGCCGTGTAATAGCCGAATGTTTTGCTTTCAGCATTTTGAATGAAGACTAATGAATGCTAGTGTATTGGAATAGACTCTTTTCCATTACGATAAATATATTTTATTATTCACAATTTAATTCATAAGTTATTATTTTGAAACATTTAGATTTTTTTATGGTTTTTGAAGTCCTCAACTTATCTGTAAGTTAAGCGCTGATTGAATTTCTATGTGCTTTGAAGTGGTATATTTATTTCTACAGATTCCTTCCTCTCTATACGTGCCGGCTAAAAGAGCGTTATGGATAATGCAATAATTTTAATTTTTCGTCACATAAAATACACTCTTTTTGTGATTTTAGATACTGTGAAAAGCTTGCACGTGCCGTGTTTGTGATCCCGCATTCGATCATGACCACAGGTGCAAGTAAGAAGTGGCACCTTTACACATAGACACTGTGTTTACTTGACATAGCGACAGACTCTATATCCGCCCTTATTTTTCCCCACTTCAGTTATTCAAAGCCCTTATTCAGAATTACTGATGTACATGATTCTGTTGACTCGTCCATTGATAAATAAATAACAGGTTTATGTACTGTATAATATCTTTATATATTTGTTGCATTCAGGAATATTCTACTGAATTTTTCCGATAACCCAAAATAACATTTGTGGTTGACCTGGAAAAATAGATGACGGGACATGGAGGACAGCTGGTGAGCGCCTGGTACCAGACACTTCAAACTAGCTACCGACACCATGTTAAGTCTATGCCTCACTGCATGTCTGTGGTTTTCCAGGTGGAATTTGGTCCTATGTCGTATTAAACAGATGGTCATGATATTATGGCTCATTGTTGTACATATCATCCTTATTTTGTTGATAAACGATTATAATCTTAATTTCCACACGGAGAAAAGGAGTCGTGTGTGAGGAAATTATTTATTTAATGAAGTTTTGAGAGTTTTATTCATTATTTTATTTTATAAAGTGATGGCAAAAATACTGATGTTATGGTTCGAATTATGACTAAATATAGATGAAAAAGGAAAGGAAAAATTTCATGACCTGGATTTGATCAAGGGACCATAAGTCTCTAGCTCATCGCCTCTACCAACTAGGCTACCGAGGATTCTGGTATTTCTAAGCCGTCTTTTGAGTATCCTAAAGACTGCTAAGCAGCCAAAATTGAAGCCCATGATAGGTACGTGCCTGTCAAAGGTCGGGAATTTCTTCGGCCAAAAGCCTGATTATAAAGTGGTGCTAGTCTGTGCCTCAAATTAAAGATTGAATTATTTTATTTGCTATTTCATCTTGCCATTCACAGAAGAGGCCAACTGCTACTATGTTTAAATGTGAAAGATTTAAGAAATTCTTTAGAAATTATCAATTATGAAAGCCTCAGAAGCTTTAAAACCAGTTATTTAGCCCTTCTAATGACAATTTTTTTTTAATATAGCTCCCACAAAGAAGGAAGAGACCAATCAGAATTGTTCTCATCGATTGTACATGTCTAGTGGTAGCATGAGCTAACATTTCGGGTGCCTTGCCTTGTAAAAAGTGAAGATTGTTCATTGCAGAACCATGTTGAGTCTATCGCAAAAGGCAACAATTCAAATTCGGGCTAAAGAGAATATTTTGAACCTAACCTATCAGTTTGTGCTTGAATCTGATTGGCTCTTGCTGCTTTCACTCCCATCTTCATGCGATAGCTATAGATTCTTAAAATGCACAAAGAAGCGTTATCTCTGATGCTTAGCTGAACAAGATGCCACTGTTTCATTCAGAGATGCAACAAGCATACCTACTAACAGGGTTGACGTTAACGCTAAATTTAGCGTAAATTACGCTAATACTTATCAGTTGGACGCAATTTTGAAATTTTTAAGCATCCGGGAAGACGCTAAATTTATATCACTGATTTCTTGTCTGGTCAAGTTAGCTTGTAAAATTCTCTATGATTGGTGCGATTTTTAAATGTTAATTGGCTAAGACATAACATATGATCACCGACATCATAGCCAAGGTTTTTCAACATAAAAGAGTGAAAGTGAAATTCCTGACAGCAAGGCTTGTAAGAGGCCTAGAGTAATGACTGACTTTTTAGTCAAGGAAAAGTTTCATTCGATTCACCTTCGATTGCCGGCATTGAAAGAGTAGAAGAAAATATTAGTAAAGAACTGAAAGAGTACTTTAAATAAATAAGAGGGGACCAAATAACTGAAAAACATGGGGTCTGGGGGACTCTATAATTATTCTACCTAAAGCAAACCCTGCTACTAAGTCTGTGATCATTACATTCTATTGCCCTCTGTGATGGGCGAGACTATTAACTTGCTGCTGCGTGATACAATCCACCCCTTTTATCTCTGGATTATGCTAAAAGTGATTCCATTTCACACATTCATACAACTGCATTCAATAACAGATGTGTGAAAACAAGCCTTGGATGCTTTATAAAGAATTCAAATGAAGCCAATTATAACATTATCGAAGGTCTATGTTGCAGTTATCTAAATAATTAGAAGAACTAGTGTGCAACAACAATTTTTAATAAATGGAAACTCTTTTTGGTTGTTGACCATCTTCATTCATTACTAATCCTCCGTTGTTAGCAAGCAGTTTGGCCCTTACAGATATAGGAAGATTCGAAAGATGTGTACCACCATTTTGAAACGCAAACAGTTACCCAGCAATCTAAAATACTTTAACATTATCTTGATTTTCAAGGCTGGCAACTCAACCGAAATTACTAACTACTGGTCCATTCCTGTTGACTCACTGCTGGCAGAATTGTGGAAGGGGGTCATCTTCAAAAACTAGGTTGTCTTCCTTTAGCTTTGGCTTCTCAGCAGGTCAAAGTTGCCTGGGGTACAATGTATAGTGGACTTTAATTAACCTGCTATTACTGTTTGATCATAGATGAAATTTTATCATCACCCAAACGCATCTCAATGGCCTTTGAAGCCATTTCACCAGAGCCATTATTTTATGTTCTCCAGCTGTTGAGTTAAACGGAAAAATCAAAAGCCCCATTCGTTTGTGGAATATCTTCATGAGTTACACAAAAGAGTCTTAGAGTGCCACCTTTCCTCTTGTAATGTCACTTTATTTCCCTTTGTAAGGTCGAATTTATTTAGCTTTATGTATGAACACCCTAAAAACAACAAACATATCCCGTGAATCATTTTGACGGGAAAGACATCACAGGGACAAAGCTAGCATCCATTATAGCCATTTGCCTACATATCATAGCTTATTGCTAGTAATCGGCTCATATTTCTTAATGGATAGCAACTTTTTCGAATTACTATCACCTGTAGCAACATTATTTAGGAAATGAATATCCCAGTCCTCTAAACAAAATGAGCAAGCACCTTTTCAACCTTTTTAAAAGGGGAGGGAAAGTTCCACTGTGTTTGTTAATTCCAGTTGAATGAAGTTCTCTCATTCCTGCTCATCAATGCCTACAATAATAGAAAAAATGGAAATGTAATTATCAAGTGATTACTATTTGATATTGCAATATTATAATCACATTACACGGTCAAATACATATTCAGTCCTGGTCAGAATTACCATATAAACTCACCGAACATTTGCATGTAATCGACAAGGAAAGTGATTAATTCGAATGTATAGTGTAAGAAACCTGTCTTCAGAAGGATAAAACATTCAAATAAAGTGTGAATCATTTGAATAAGAATGTAGTAATTTAAATAAACAATTCAAGTATGAAAAGTTCTGTACATTCCCCTGGTCAAAAATATAAACTCTCCTACAAAATTTTTCGTAAAACCACTACTTTGGACGAAAGAAAGACAACGGTAAGTACAAAAGATAAACTGTTCACTATACTGTGTGTTTAGGTTGTATTGCTAATCTTATCACGTAATAGAAACATGCCACGAGGTGCAGAACTGTCACCAGAGGAAATAAATACCATTTGGTACTTCAAAGGACAAGGGCTGTCCCAGGGAGCAATTCCACGGAAGATGAATCCCTCCCAATGTGCAATTAAGAATATATTACATCGAGAACTCGGTGGAACAGTGTTAAAGCGAAAGTGGATGGAAACAAAAACTCGGTGAACGCAGCATCTGCTGCATTAAGAAACTCGCAACATCTGAGAAAATGTCTTGCGATCAAATCAGACAACAGCTAACTGAAACTTTATCAAGATTAAAGTGCTCGGCGAGTTTATAATTCCAATCAGGACTTTAATGTGTAATATGCGGGAAGACCAGAAGAAACAATCTTCCTAATAACAACCCCAATCTGGATGCAATCCACCTGTTACCCGTTTATCCTATTAAAGTTTCTCTCTTAGGTAGGAAGACAAACGATTCTTAGCGGAATGAAACAAATTTGCAAAGAAATTAGCACTCTGACACACAATCTCCAAATAACTTAAATCACCTTATGATGAGAATAAATAACTCCCCAAGGAGACAGATAGGACTAGTAAGGTAAACTTTTTACAATAGGTTCATCAACCACCGATGGGGCCCTTCCACAAATTAAAGGAAAACAACTCTGTTGGAATAGATCTAAATGCAGGGTTCAAGTTTCTTGGAAGTGAAAAGGCTAGAGTAAGAATGACTGTCAGAGCTGGCTTCCAGGAAGATTAGAGGCCAGCCCCGACTTCCAAGACGACTTTCTAAAACAGGAAGAAAAGAAAGACAAAACAAAGCAAAACACTAAACTAATAACGGAAAGTTGGGGTAAAAAGGGGGAAAAATGAAAATGTCACTTAACATTAAACGTTAATAATCGTCCATAAACGTCAACTACTTGTGACATAGGATTAATTAGTCTGGTTAGTAAAGAAAATCCCTCAATTATCTCATTACAAGCCCTTAAGTGCTGGAGCAAATCAAAAGTGGTTTTCTCTGAAGGTAACAATGTTCAAATACTTTTTTCCTCTCTACTCCAGAAACCCGTCCATCTGTCTTTTGTGCACAGATTTGGTTGAAATTGAATCCATCAGTGTAGTCTTCTCCTTGATCAGTGTAGTCTTAATCTTCATCCAAAGTACTGAACTGTCTTGCGACGCAAATGAACTTCTAATAGCCCAAAATTAGAATATTATAACTGTACTACACAAATAGGGAAAGTACTTATCCACGAGAGGTCCTGCAGCTGGAGAGGCCGATTCCGTTTCTAATTCACCATTTGAATAGCCTGAAGGTTCAAAATCATCACACTTGTGGCTTCTCTCTCTCTCTCTCTCTCTCTCTCTCTCTCTCTCTCTCTCTCTCTTGTTTTTTTTTCTCTCCCTAGTGGTAGACTTCTCTTTAACTCAATGAATATTTTAGCAGATCCATTCTCGGAGCTAACGAAGCCGGCTCTTCATCATTCCCTCAGCGACTTTTATCAATTTTCCAGTTGTCTGCACCATATTCCTCTGAACGATGACGAACGTCTGTGTTCTAAAATCAACCTGAAGAAAACCCAGAAAGCCAAAAAACGACAAATATCTCTTATCATCAAAAGTCCATTGTTGCTGTTCATAATCAACATATGTGCAGGGAAGCTAACTTAAGCTTAAATCAGTAGGCAGTCAAGCATGTTGTCTTAACTTAGACGTTCCAATCAGTCTTCCATCCCAACATGACGACGACTAATTGTCTGCAGGAATGCCTCTCTTCCAATCCGATAAGTTACTGAGCAAGTTTTTTTTTATTTCTTTACTGTTGGAAGAGAATAACCGTTTTAATGACTCTGAGGGTGAGTCTGTCAAAGGCACATTCGACAGGCTAAGTAAGTGTTTGTCATAGCAAGACATAACTGTGCAGCCAAACCTCTTATAAAACCGTATATTAGTACCGTTTAACCCTGAAACCCTGGAATTCGGTCTAAGAACCAAGGCACACAATCTGAGGGAGCAAAGAAAAAAATTTTTTTTCTAACTTTAACCCACAGTGTCTGCAAAAAGAGTACATGTTAAATACATCTGCTGGACAATAATTTATACATGCACAATTGTGGACTCCTTATTTATTTGTTTTAATCTAATTTGAAATCGGATAACAATCTTAAAGTATTTAAGGATAATAGCAATATCAGATGAATTTCAGATGTTTAAATAACATTTGTATCAATAAAAAATTTCAAAATTAAACAATGTTTATCACTGAGAATTTTTACTTTACACTGCTAGCGCTCTCCTATTCATGTAGCTTGAAATCTTCGAAAATGCTGCTCTTTCTGTTTTGAAAATGCTGAAACAGCGAATTCGGATATTTTCTTATGAGGAATATCGCGGGCTTCCAATCTAGATTATCTTCATCATTTGATGGAACACCTGAAAATTTACTATTAAGGATTTCGAACTAAGTATATCAATAGCAGTGCTCAGTTACAATACAAATCAAGAAGCTAGCTTTACGTGATATGAAGTGGAGAGATCACAGCCGATTGTGCGCCAATGGCTGCCAGTTCTTTCAGCCATCAGTATTTATCAAGGCTGAACGATGAGGCTCGTTTTTAGGAAAGTTATGCATTTTTATCGAAATTATTTGTTCACCTTATCATGAAGCACCCTAATGCTACACAGCTGGTTTTTTAATAAGCAACTTTATCCATTAAATCAAACGAGCTTCTCAACTTCTGGTTTGAAACAGGAAGTTTGCTTTGTCTCTATGATCTGCAGCACCCTCGGCCTGAGCTTTAGATTTCAGGGTGTCCATAAATGTAGAGTTTTTCGGTCAAATTTATTTCTCGTGATTCGGACCTGGAGAAATTTCTTCCCCTATTTTTTTAGACACTCAATTTGACAATGACTTTTGAGGTTTCTTTTTTTCCCCCCGTTTATTTTTGATGATCTTTTTCCTAATGCCTATTATTCCATTGGAAAACTTCTCCTTTCATTGGTTGATGAAACTAGCCTGTCCTTTGCCATGTTTGTGACAGTAATGAATAGCTCGCCACTTATTGGTGTCATCGATGTATACCCAACCTTCATCGACGGTGGCCACCCATTCCATCTGCCATGTTTAGAAAGTTTCTGGAATTGGTGAAGTGTTTGTGGATGTGCAGTTCTGTCAGATGATGATCTGAGCCTTAAGCTAACACTGCAGTTTCAGGTTTTCTCGAATGATGCGTCCAACACTACTTTGAGTTTTCAACTTCATGGGTTTGTTGCACTGTGTAGGTAGCATTTCTAAGAACTCTCTTCACATCGCCTGTGTGATGAATACGTTGGGTTCTGCTTCTGGTTTGTTTTTTTCTTCCTGAGCTGGAAGCTGTTTGTTCCTCTGAATAAGGTTACTGATGATGAGACCTTGGTGCTAACACTTTCTATAAGGTGAGATAATTAATAAACGAGACTGGAGCAATTTAACAAAACAAAATATGTTTTTGGAAAGAACTGTTTAATATTTTTCCAAGGTAGTTACGTTCTGAGATTACACACTTATTGCAACGTTTATACAATTCTTGGAAATCTGCTTTAAAGTCCTCTGTCTTAGCTCTTCCAAGTTCGGCTGTAACGTTCTTTTTGATGTCCTCTATATTCTCAATCCACATCCTTTCAGACTTGTTTTCATCTTTGGGAAAAGGAAAAAAGTCTGATGGAGACAAATCTGGGGAATAGGGAGGGTGATAAAGCTCCACAATTCCATTACTGTCTAAGAACTTCTTGACAAGCACTGATTCATGCGGTCTGGCATTCTGGCATTATCGTGCAGTAAGAACCAACTCTCTTTTGCATGAAATTGTGGCTGTATTCGATGAATTCTCTTAATCAGACGGTGCAAAAGCTTCTGTAGTGCTCCTTGTTGACTGTTTGTCCAGGTGGAACAAATCCTTATGGGTAATGCCAGTGCTGTCAAGGAAAGTGATGAGCATTACTTTTGTTCTTTGACTTTTCAAACAGGAATGTGTGTGTTCGTGGGAGTTGGGACTCCCATTCCATGCTCCATTGTTTTGTTTCGGGGGCATATTGATTGCACCAGGTTTCGTCCCCCGTTAGAATTGAATCCAGAAAGTTTGGGTTACACTTGAACTCAGATCGTGTAGAATTTTAATAGTCGAGCAGACTACCTTCTTAAACTCCTGTGCCAAAAAGGAATTCTAATCCAATATCGAGGTCGCAATCTTTATCAATAGGAACTCTAAGATAAAATTATACTGTTATCCCTAAAGTAACTTAGACTATAATCTTTAATAATGGATCATATAACCTTTTAGAAAGAGATGTTATACAAATGTTTATTAATTGTTATCTGCAGCTGCGATGAATTCCGTGCAAGCATCCAGTCTTTTTCTTTTTGCTCATCTGTTAAAAAATGGAGCACAAACCGAGCACAGTTTCCTTTTGCCCAGATCTTGTGTCGTTATTAGGCGAATTGTTTCTCAGTTAATATTTAAGATTTCTTCCATCATTTTTAGGTTCATTCGCCAATCACTTAACAAAAGTTCTCTCATCTTCTCAATCGTTTCCTGTGTTCATCGTCTTTCAGCTCCTGGCCATCATGAAATCCAGCGAACTATTCAAAAAAACGTGCATGAGATAGTGATTGTTTTATCAACTCGTAAGTTTCTGCAGTAGTTTTTCCAAGTTTACAACAGATCTTAATATTTATTCATTGTTCCATGTTTAATATTAGAACGTCCATTAATGACTGCGTGCAGTTGAAGCACGAGAGTATGTAGGTGCATGCAACTTAATTGTACAATATAGTTTATAGATCGAAAACGTGTATAGTCATGGTCGCACGTGCTTGACCATGTTCAAAGTAGCTTCAGTTTCTTTTATTAATTGTTGAACCTTGTAATTATCGGGAAATAACTGAAAACTGTGTCAAAAAGAGTGCACATATACAATCTCTAAAACTTGTTCAATTTGCCACCATTGTAGGCATGGGGTGGCCGTGGCCTGATTGTCTCGTCGGTTGGCTCGCTGATCGATGGAGTTAAACAACTTCAGGCGCGGCCAGCTGCTGGCTGGGTGACAGCCAGTGGCTTGAGGACCACTGCTAGGTGGGATGGCTGTTGGGGGATTTTAGTCTGACCCATTTGCTGAGTGACCAGTGCTGGTGATAGCCACTGGTTTGTTCGTCCGCCAGCAGCTCTTCCATCATGAACCCCCCGTGCTTCGGAGGGCACGTTAAGCCGTCAGTCCTGGCTGCTACTGTCATCTCGTAGCAGTCGTTAGTTACTGGGATGGCGCAGAACTCCCTCGAAGGCATAGGCATATATGTACAATTGTCATGAGGAATCGTACAAGGTCAAAATTGTTCGTTATTAATTGCCTCAATCCTCTGTAGTAATAATAAATGCATTGAATGGGACAACTATGGGTGTTCCTACTAAATTGATAAGGCACTGTATTTTATGCATGGGAAATTTAAATGTTTTAATTTTTAAAAAGATTTGGAGTATGATTTATACAATTTTTATAATTTAAGTTTGTCAAAAGAACATATGAAAATGAAAGAAATGAAAACTCCCTTGAAGAGAAGCCAAAACGCAGGATAAAAAATACTGGAGCAGATCAGTTTGGGATTGCTATGTGTAATAGGTGAGCCACTTGTTTCTGTTTCATGCAGAATGATTGGTTTAGATCAGTTCTGAATGAGCAATGATTTTATTGTTTGAATGAGATAGGTAATGAGACTTGTTACTTATAATATTTGCTTTCTTTTCTCTCCTATCATAACAGAGCCCCTTCACCAATGGATGTTGATGGGGCATCCACTGCCATCAGTAGACCAACACCTGCAATGTTACAAATAATGGAGATGAGGGAGCAAAAACTAGCATTGAAAAAAAAACCATCAAGGGCAAGGAAAACCTGTAAGTCCTTGTTTATTGTCCATCAAGATGCATTAAAATAAAAATAGGAGGGGATATCGGAAAGTAACACCACTTTTTTTAACGAAAAAAAGTTAATATAGCCAAAAAAGAAGGCTGAATACATGCACATACATTGCATAACAAGAATTATTCCTGCTCATGAACACTGTGCTAACAGTTTTACAAATGCCCGTCACTATCACATTGTCTAAAGTGGAGGAACATTGAGCTGTTATTTATGTTTCTTTTTGCAAAAGGTAAGAAACAAACTGAAATTCGTAAGAAGATGATAAAAGTTTACGGTGTCAACTGTCTGGGCTATTCCAATGTGTCCAAATGGTGTAATTTAAAATGTTTTTGGAAGGAAGAGTTAGCCTTGCTGATAAACAGCCTTTGGGTGGCCTGCATCAGCAGCAACACCAGACATTGTCGAGGACATTAGCCAAACAATTGGAGATAACGGTTGCATTTCCTTGAAAGAAATAAGTGAAATGATTCACATATCTTATGGAACTGCATGGGGCATACTGCATGAGAAGCTTGGATACTGCAAAGTCTGTTTGTGTTGGATTCCAAAAAGGCAACACCAGAACAGACCGGCAACAGAATGGCATGCAGTCTGCAACATCTGCAGCGGTACAACCAGGAGGAAAATGTGTCCTGAACCTAAAACTTCTTGCACATCACAACTAAACCTAAAATTGCAAGCATTGTGGAAACATCCAAATTGTCCGTTTCGCAAAAAATTTAAATTTTCTCCCTCAGCTCAGAAGATTATGCTTACAGTTTTTTGGGATATGCTAGGCACCCTACTCGCAGAGTTTCTGCTTTGTGGATCAACCATCAACCATTGTGAAACGTCCACTAAACTGCAGCGTGCTATTCTGATAAATGGTAAGAAAGGAAACGATGTTAGACTTATTCATGCCAGTGCACACCCACTTATGATCACTGTCGTCAAAGCAAAACTGGTCCGTTTCGGTTGGGAGGTTCTGGACCACCCAGACTACAGTCCAGACTTATAGCTCTCAGACCACCACCTCTTTGGTCCCTTGAAGAGATTTCTGGGTGGTTAGAGGTTTGAGATTGACGAGGACCTCACATCTGCCATGTGCCATTGGCTGTATTCACAGCCGACAGAGTTCTATGAGCAGGGTATTCTGAAACTGATGCAGCGTTGGGATAAATGGCTAAATTGTCAAGGTACCTATGTGAAAAAGTAGTTAGAGACGTGCAGTTTCAGCTGCACTTAGTTGTTTACCTGTATGTTTTGTAATTTTCTTTGAAAAAAATAAATGGCGTTACTTTCCAATATCTCCTCATAATTTAACTTGAAGTTTGAAGCTTGTTATCAATACAACCAAATGAAAAACACGGAAAATAGTCATTGTTGTTCAACAAAACACAACGATAAATCAACCTAAATGTGTTATGTATGTAAAACTATGTTTACTTGCCATGATCAAAACAAATCTGCCTAGAGTGTGTCTAATTATTAGGCGTTGTCGATGTTTTTTCTAATTTCTTTGTTTGCCATGTTTTCTTTATTCTGATTATTAGTTGGTGAAATATAAGGTAAAAAGTTATTTTTTGTTGATTTTGATAATCTTTTAATAATCTGAGTCTAAAGAGCGATCTCGTATATGTAATCGTTGCCAAACATGTGATGGATAAAGACAGCAATTATTAATATAATTTTGTACTTTCATTTACAAGGTGCGATAATTAAATAACGAGACTGTCGTTGCTGAAAAAAAAATACAAATGATAGATACAGAAAATTATGTATTTTCAAAATCTCCATTTGACTGAATAATAATGCTTGCAACGACTGGTTAAGTCCTGGAATCACTGTTTAAATTATTCGGAGGGAGTGCTGTAGAGCAGACTCGTCAATGCCGTTTGGATGGCGGTAACATTGTCAAATCGTTTGTAAAAAGAAAAAAGTTTGCTGCAGCCAAATCCAGTGATTATGGAGGATGATCCAACAATGGAATCTGTTTCTGGTAAGAAACTGTTTCACAATGAGTACACAGTGTGAAGGTGTGTCGTCTTGCAGCAGTACCGAATTCTTGTTCTGTAACAGCTGGTACTTTTTTCTGCTTTTAGTGTGGTGGGTGCTTGCCACTCCATGATCTTCAACAGCTTCTGTTGCAGTTTTACTCAATTTAACGCTGCTGCTTCATTTTGAGGTTTTGATGACACGGCTACACAAATGTTTGTTGCCGCTCTGTTATAGGAAAAACTGGTTCTCCAATCACGTTGAAGCTGACATCACATGATGAACATGTTCCAAAGCAGAGGTGCATACGCTTGTTTCAATTTTCCTATTTTGCATCTTTTCTTAAAAAAAAACCAGTCTCGTTATTTAATTATCACACTTTGTATGTTTTCATAATATATAGATCTATTCTAACGATCTGCAATAAAATTAATAAATTTCATCTTGATACTTTTATCACAGTGGAT
>JAHWFO010073458.1:0-12804 GCA_023313115.1 Rhysida immarginata
GAGGAACCGACGACGGCGGACCTCTTCCGTCGCACGCCAAAGTAAGCGGGTTCCGCCACGGGTGGGTGCACCTTGGTTGTTGTTGTTGTTGCGTTTTATGTAACTCACGACTCGTTTTGATATCACAGATTCCCTGAGCTGACGGCGGAAGTTGTGCGCGACGCCCTCTACGGCAGAAGGAATGGACACCGCAAGACGCCGCCCGTCGACCCAGGTGAGTAGGTCAGCGTGCAATGTTCCGGGAGCGCAAGGAAGCTAAGGGGGGTCTCTGGTTCGATTCTCCTGAGCGCTGAGGCATAAGCTTCCCAGTTCTCGGGTCGCGGGTTCGAATTCTGTTGTGGGCCTATGAAAAGCGGAAGGGGCCTAATTCTTGGGTTGATGTCTGGTGATCGGGGCGCATGGAAGGTTAGGTTAGGTTAGATAGGTAGTCTAGGTTAGGTTTGGTTTATGTTAGGTTAGGTTATGTCTCCAATCTGTCAAGTCGCGGGTTCTAATCCTGCCGTGAAAGGGCCCAAGTGACTTGGCTATCGATGCGTCCAAAAACATAACCAAATCACGAATGGACCATGAAAATCATTCCCCGGGCAAATGAGGCTCGAAGAGTTAAGTGCGGCTCCATCCTCGTTAAGTGGGGCTCCCATTGAAACTTTAAGTCTCGGTTAGCTAACTAGATGAAATATAAGTAACGAGGACTATGATTGGTTCGTTTGCTCCAACAACTTCCTGTCAACATGACTGATTGTTTTCCATTAGCTTATCCGGAAAATTTGGGGCTTAATCCAGAAACGGGACCATTTTCCTCAGCTTCGGATCATCGACCGTTCCGAACCATCGAGTGCCGGATTAAAGGACTTTAACAGTAATTTATTTTTTTAACGGCCGGTTGCAACAACATCAGTTAAAACTAGTGATGTCAAGATCCGGATAATTCAAGATTCGGATATCCGGATCTTTTTTTCGGACCTAGGTCCGAGATCCGAGAACCGGATGTTAGTCAGAAATCCGAGATCTCTGAACCGGATCTTGGATCCGAGATCCGAAAATCGGAGCCTAGACAGGAAATTGTGTATATGCAAACTTTTTCTGAAAACAGTTTCTAAAAGCTTTTATTAAGTGATAGCCTAGTCCTCTTAAGTCCTAATTAGTCTTAATACGCATCCAGCGAAAGGATCCGAAATCCGGATCTGATATCCGAAATCCGGATATTATCAGATCCGGATCCAACGGACATCACTAGTTAAAACGACTCTAACTTTCGGTTAGTTAACAATCAGTTAAGTGCTTTAACTGGAAAACGTTGCACCATCTCTAGTTAAGTCTCGGTTAGCTAACTAGATGGAATACAAGTAACTAGGACAAGGATTGGTTCGTTTTGCTGCAACAGCTTCCGGTCAACATGGCTGATTGCTTTCCATTAGCTTATCCATTTGGCTGATTCAAGTTACTGATCTAAATGGTTAATCCATTTGGCTGATCCATTTAGCCTCTCCCGATGACTGATCTGTTTAGGCTTATCCCCAAGTGGCTGGTCCAGTTGTCTGATTCATTCGGCTGATTTGTTTAGATTATCCAAACGGCTGATACATCTGCCTCATCCATTTAGCTGATTTAAATGGCTGATCCATCTAACTTATCCATTTGGCTGATCCAAGTGGGTTGATCTATTTAGCTTCTCCCAATGAGTGATCTATTTAGCTTATCCCCAAATGGCTGGTCCAGTTGTTTAATTCAAATCGCTGATCCACTCGGTTTTATCTGTTTAGCTTATCCAAATGGTTAATATCTAAATAGCTGATCCACTCGGCTGATCTATTTAGCTGATTCAAATTCCTGATCCAAATGGTTGATCCATTCAGCTCATCCCAATGACTGGTCCATTTAGCTTATCCCAATGACTGATCCATTTAGCTTATCAAAATGGCTGAAACTGCTGATCCGTTTGGTTGATCCATTCAGCTCATCCCAATGACTGATACATTTAGCTTATCAAAATGGCTGAAACTGCTGATCCATTTGGTTGATCCAAATAGCTGATCCAAATGGTCGATCCATTTAGCCTATCCATTTAGCTTATCGTAATGGCTCATCTGTCTGATTGAAACCGCTGATCCAAATGGCTAATTCAAATGGTTGATCCATTTAGCTTATCCTAATGGTGAGTCAGTTGTCCGATTCAAACTGCTGATCCATTCAGCTCATTCCCAATGACTGGTCCATTTAGCTTATCTCAATGACTGATCCATTTAGCTTATCAAAATGGCTGAAACTGCTGATCCATTTGGTTGATCCAAATGGCTGATCCATTTAGCTTATCCTAATGGTGATTCAGTTGTCCGATTCAAACTACTGATCCAGTAGCTTGATCCATTTGGCTGATCCACTTACATGATCCAGTTGTCTGATTCAAACCTCTGATCCATTTAGTTTATCAAAATGGCTGATCCATTTAACTGATTCATTTGGCTGATCCGTTTAGCTTGCCTAAATAGCTGATCCAATTTGGCTGTTTCATAATTAGTTAAAATGTTTTGGAATGCTAACCATGGAGCGTTTAAGTTAAACTGCTACTAACTTCGCTTGGTGCAACGCAATAAACTTTAACCAAGAGTTAGTTTTAACCGAGCTTGATGCAACCGGCCGGAAGTAGTAGATTTATTCCATTTACACCAAATATATGCCTCCCCTTCCTCAGTAAGGATATTGCTTTAGTCTGCTCTTATACAGGAAAACTTGTATAGGCGCACCGCAGTGAATGTGTTTCATGCGTCACGCTCGGAAGTGAAACATTCTGTCGGGTAAACTCGGCAAAACTCGGAAGAACAATTCCGACAATGCATTGCGTTGCCATGTGGACAGAAGGCATAGTGAATTGTTAAAAGAGACGAATCATGATGCACGTGCAGGCTGCACTTAATAGGCTCCCCTAAATAAAAGGATTTCTTTTTCACATTCAATTTTCGCTAAGCGATATGGGACAGCACGAGCAAAGTTCTATGGTGAGATATCCCGAATAGGAACGATAGCACGTGCACTAATGATACACCCTTAAAATATCCATTGCTAACATATGGCATGTAATATATCAAACAACTCGTAACGATGCGTCATGCATGAATAATTAATGATACTCTATATTGATTCAGTTGCACGGGCTACTGAACCATATGGTACCTACCACAGGGCCGCAGCCAGGGCGTTGTCTTCGGGGGGTCGATTTTCAAAAATTCCACCGATTTTCCATAATGGGTTGGTCGTCAACCCTCCTCGACCCCCCCCCCCCCCCCCGACTACGGGCCTGTACCATTGAGAACCTTCGTTGCAAAGACAGTATGTAATATATCAAACAACTCGTAACAATATGTAATGCATGAATATAACGATTAATGCAAAGAAATACCATTTGTGTTAGAGCGCCATCTATTGATGAATATTTTTATTTAATAAATGTCAAGCACATCATACGAATTATCCGTAGTTCATATTTTAACACGTTTAACCATTTTACAGCCCTCTCAAGTGGGAAACATATTTCTTGCTAACCCTGTGTATATTACAATCGCCGTTTGAAGTTTTCGCTTGTTACTTTCTTTTTGTGACTTGACTTTGTACGAATCTTTGGTTGTGATGATGGAAACCCAATGACTTGTATGGGGGCACGGGTGTCGCTATTGTGGTGAGGGATTTAGGTGACTGTAAGTGGGCCGTACGGGTTCCGCCTCGATGAGCCGTGAAACCGTCATTAGCTCCGGGTTCCCACACGAATGACTCGGTCCATTCATGAGGAGGATCTCGCTGGAAATGGAAGGAGGGCGTTTTCCATATGCTCTTTGTTCATGCTCCCCTACCCGTCTCTTTGCATAATGACGAGAGTCTAAGGACTAGCAAGAGAAAATAAAAATATTATCTAGATAAGATAATTTAATATAATCTAGATAAAGATAAAAGTTAAAAATAAATTAAGATAAATTTACGGAGTGTCTATTTCCACGTACGTACGTCAGAGGGCCGGCTATTTCTACTAGTGCTGCCGGAAATTTAACATTTTGCGGGATATCATGTGGGAAATACGGAGAAACCGTAGGTCAAAGAAAGCGAGACACAGTTGTGAAAATAATTGAACGATTTCATTTTAAAAATTAAAGAAATTAAGAAAGAAATCAAAAATAGTTTATTTCTATTTAATTAATAAAAAAAAAAGTATTATTGTTAGTCGGCCATGGTTAGTTACAAGATCACGAATGCTTTCTTGTCATTTGAGCGTTTGTTACGAGATGGCGCCACGGGTATTTTTTGTCATATCGAGTTTGCTATGGGAATTTTGCTTGTTGTCGCATCTCGTTAGGAGCAGAAGACTAGTGACGTCACTAACTCTGATTGGCTTCGTTATTTTTGTATTGATCCTAAGTTCGACAGACTCACATAGTAGGGTTTCCTCTCTCTGATTCGTTTCGATAGGTTTTCCTGAGGTGGTCTCGCCCGTTTCGATAGAGCCGAGAACCTCACGAGAAGGGAGGCCCCGACCAGAGCCAAATGAAGAAACGGCAAAGAAATAAATTCTCAAAAAAGACTAATAAAAGTAACCATCAACATTATTGCGAATGAAAAAAATTGAGCCAAACCATCTAGAGAAATTGATAATAAATGGAAATTACTACTAAAAATATAATAACACTTCCCTTACACTCAACAATCCTGATCACAACAATCAAACCAATCATAATATCACACATTGTATTAGATTACATTGTTGTTGTTGTTGTTGTTTTTTATTATTAAGTAGCGGAAGAATGGAGCTACTTATTGTTTTCACAATGTCCGTCCGTCCGTCCCCTTCATAATTTCCGCATTTTTTGAGATAGAAGGTTGAAATTCAGAATGTAGCTTATTATGGGCATGAGCACCTTCACTATTTAATTTGGTTTTGATTGGCCCACTGGGGGCGGAAATTATAGAAGACCAAATGGTCTACGCTTATTTAGGCATATAAAGGAGTGAAATTCGGTATGCAGATTCCACTAAGCAAGATCAACATTGCTTTAAAGTTTGGGCGTAATTGTCCCTATAGGGTCGGAGTTGTGGGGGTGGCAGTCACTTAGTCTTTAGAACTATAGCAACATGTGGCATGTCATATATCATTCGTTCGGAAATGATGAGAAACGAAAGAAGAATACAGAGCTCGATTTCATTTTCTAAATACTACGTTCGAGAAAATCAATTGTTCGATTCAAAAAATGGGGGGTGGGGTTAAAAAGTGCAGATAAGAGGGTAAAAATAGATGACCTTAGCGCTTCCGCTACTTTTCTATACCTTCCTCGGGAGGATTAATTTCTTGTTATATCTTCCATTCATTCAAAAAACTTTATTACTGACGATGGGAAAAAATCCCGAAAACGTTTTTTTTTATTTTATTTATTTATTTATTTAAACATACAATTTCAATTTCAATTCAAATTCAATTGTTATTTACAATTGCAATCATAGAACAATAAATTGGTAATAATAATAATAATATTCAATTTAAAAAATATTAATACAGAGAAAAAATCAGCAATTTTAACACCAAAAGAACTTAAAGGTGCCCAAAGGCCTGGGGCATCCTTTAATGAAAAATTTATATAATCAGTATAAAATTTTATAACTTTGTATGATAATAAACAACAACAATATTAATTAATAGTAGAATAAACAGAAGATTGCGTAAATTAGTTAACATTTAATAGTAACAGCCCAGAAGTTAAATCAGATGTAATTTGGCCCGAGCAAATGCTTTTAAGGAGAAGACGTTGAAAAACTTGAAGAGAAGGTGCATCGTGAAGTTGTTTAGTTAATTTTGACCAACAGATAGCGCCAGAAATGGAGATTGATCTCTTTGAGTAATTCACTCTATAAAATGGGATTGTTATTTTCAAGTTAGTCATCTACGTATTACGAATCATCGAACTTTCGCTATAGACCTTCTTCATCTGTAACTGTGTTTGTGTAACATTTCTTCACTAGATCTTCCTTTCTCCACAAGACCTTTGTTTCATTTGTGTTTCGTCCTTCAACATTTACTTTATCAATTGGGTGACTTTTTTCATTGTTTTATATTAAACAGAACAATCTCAAAAAATTAAATTAAATTTTGCAATATCTTAAAAATAAACCCATGAAAATGCTTACAATTAATACAGTAAAAATTCTTAATGAAAATTCGAAAAAAATCTTTTTAAAGGCTCACAATGGCTGGACCTCTCCAATAATTTGTTACTCACGTAATCTTACCTCAGATGTATACTTAGTGTTGTTGCAATTTCCACTCTTCTCTCGATGTGTTGAAGCAAAACTTGGCCATTCATCACTTTGTACAGTCTAGCGGTCGCCGATTCTTCTATTTACTTGCTTCCCATTTGCTCAATACATCACGGAGCTAAAGGAGTGCTTCCTCTCTCGTCTTTCCACTCTTTCTCAATAGTCTGCTAACTCTCCATTATCTCCATTTACTGATCATTTTTAAAGATTTTCAAGAAATTGTTAAGTACTAAGAACTCTCTTTTCTAAGAAAAACCTGAATAACAGGAATTCTATGCATTGTTACAAATTGAAACTTTTATGTTCATTGTTATAATTCTTGGAAAGGATTGCTTTATCATTGCATCATCGTTTTGAGCTCATTGTTATTGGTGAATTGCGTGTTGAAACCATTGTTGATACTTATTGTTGCACAAACTTTTATTTGCATTGTTAGTCATGAGATATTGATTGTTGGTCCATGCAGAGCGTTTGTGAATTGCGTGTTGATACCATTGTTGATACCTATTGTTGTACAAACTTTGCCTTGCATTGTTGGTCATGAGATATTTCTCATTAATATGCCTTGCCATAACCATGAATATCGATTTTTTATCGATATTTATTATTTTTCCGAAATCTGAGGTAGACAGTGACCTTCCTCGTGCTTTGAAGGTCATGTATGCGAAATTTCATCAAGATCGGAATAAAACTGTAGATTTGTATAAAAAACGTACACACAGACCCACAAACAACCTTCTTTATATATGTAGATAGATTTTCTTTCAATTAAAGAAAGTTTTATTTATCTTAATTAATCTATATTTTATCTTATAAAATAATGAATTGCATCACTTATTAAAAGCATATTTTATCATATGAACCTCAAACAAGATCACTTTTTTCACAGCAAGCTTATCAGCCATTCCTTAAAACACTGAGTACATGCAAATAAGGGTTTGGTCAGTTGCTAGGAGAAGCAGTGACGTTGTCCCTGAAGACTCATCGACATTGCTCCTCCTACTCGTCTCATTTCTACGCATTAGACGTGTGCAAACTCTAATGGAACAAGACTGTTTGATTGCTTTATGCTGCAAAATTGCGTCCTTAGTGAACTCAGCGTTGTCGACTCGAACAAGCCAATTTCCCAGTGAGTAGAACTTAACTGATTCTTACTAATTGTCTCCGCAGATCGTGTACATGCTTTTAGTTTACTCTCAAGCTTTGATATGTTGGATTGCTTCCTAATTGAGAAGGGCTGCACTGTCAAAGTAGACGCATAGCGATTGTGATAAGTTCGAAATTTGTGTGACTTTCTCACTTGTTGTTAGATTGTATGCAGTGCTGCTGTTAATATGGAAGAAAATAAATTCTGTTATCATCTGCAATCCCCGATGAAGTTGGAAGAACGGTGCATAGAATGCGTCACTCAAATGGTGATGGAAATGAACAAAAACTTAACGAAAGAACACAATAGATGGCGTTGCAGGGACTTGGCTAAAGTAAACATCAACAACGTGGATGAAGATGGGAAAGCCTGGTTATGTGATGCCAAAAACGTTTTCTTGGGCCTCCCCCGTATATTCATCCTGGAGATTATAAGCAACATGTTCGAAATGGCCAGACGTGAATCCAGACAAAATATAACGACGTTGATGATTGACAAGGATGTGTTTACTGTGTTGTTGTGCAAGCCCTTACAGAGACTACATCTGGAATTAGATCACATGCAAACGAAAGATTTCGAGGAAGTGTTCAAAATAATTACGCAGGATTTGGAATGGCAGCTCACTGCACTGAACCTCAGTCGCAACGATTTCATGTACGATTTAATAGACCCAATTTTTCCCAATCTGACGACGTACCTGAGGGATATGCCTTCATTAACCCACTTGGAATTAGAACTCAAATGCGATGATAGTATATTGGACACCATCGGTGGCTGTTTTCCCAATCTAAAGCTTCTAGATGTGCGGTCCCGTCTTGTGACGAGTGTTGACCTGAAGAGCCTGTATTTGGATCCAAAGAACTCAACAAAAAGATTGCAGAAGCTTGAATCTTTGATATTAACAGCTACTACGAGCAAAGTCCAAACAGACGATATCGCCGCCCTCTTGCTCGGCCTGCCTCAACTAGCCGTTCTGAAGTACAACCAAGAAGACCTGGACAAAGTGTTCCGACTGGTTTACGACAACTACTACCAACACCAACACACTCAGCTCAAGATCCGAGAAATCTTTTACGGGTGGTATTCTTTTCAACAATTCCACCCTGTCCATCTATATGAATTGTGTCCACATTTGGAAACGTTATGGTTAACGGAAATACCCAACGATATACCTGGGAGCTTCCCTGTCATGCCAACGTTGAGGAAAGTGACATTGTATGAGATAAGCAACAAGTCAATGTTCGACGACGGGCTCATTCCTTTCCTAAAAAACAACGGGAATTTTTTACATGTCATGATAATCATTGCAACTTACTATTTCAACTACACAAAGGTTGATCAACTGTGTAAGAACCTCAAACAACTATGCTGTGATCGTATACACACTTTAGACGGATCGCTTTCGCCAAAATCTCACTTTATGAAACTGGAGTTTTTGTCTGTTCGGAAAGGTGGTAAGAACGCTGAGAGCATCATGTCACACCTCATCCATTTCATCTCAAATTGCCATAATTTGCGGCGTTTGTGGATTGCCTGGATGGTGCTGAAAATGGATCAGTTGGAGGAGATTATTTCCCAGAATCCATTCCGTCATCTTCTTGATATAACCATCAAGACGAATTTTTTGTCCATAACCGCAGAGATGTCAGATGAGGCGACCTCCCTGTCTGCATTCCTACACAAGCTCCCTGAAATGTACGACGACTATCAACGCAGTCTTGTACAAGAACATTAACACTCAAGTTCTTTTGGTAATATACGTGGCGTTCGAAATCCAGGGTGGTCCAAAAGTCCCATTGGAGACTTTTATGACCAATACTGAGAGAATAAGATCCGAGTAAGTATACGTGAAATGGGGGATGCGCGATCCTACATTTTCGGGCATATACGAACATGGTGATGGACTAAGACATTCTCAAAAAAACAGGATATGCGAGTGATAAACGAGGATACCTTCCAAACGGTGACAGGTAGCTGAAATCTGACAAGTGAATTGAATTTCTGAGTAAATTCTCATGTGGATCGATATGTCACATGACCTATCTGACATTTGATAAAAAAATATTGATCCCGCTAGCGTTGATCTGTCTTTTTGCCATTATTCGCTATGTTAAGCCCGTGCCTATTATTCGCTGTGAACACAATTTTAGCATAATTTTAACAAAGTGGATTTAATTTAATTTTTTACATAATAATGGTGCATAATAACAGTCGACATTGCTGGATAAGAAACAAAATGTTTTGAGAGAAGTAAAGATTTGATTTTACCCTCTGGAATTAGAATTCATTTGTTTTCGTGTGGAAATAATGATCACTGTGAACTTTTGTGGGCGCTAATTTAGCAAATTACTCTAGGCCAGTGTTTCCCAAACTGGGGTTCGCAAAATCTTTCAGGGGGTACGCCAAAATTTTTCTGTAATGGCGGATTATTGTATGCATGTATGTTTGTATATTTATAAGTTAGGTCGTGCTACTCAGATCTTCGTGAAAGGAGTTCGAGAGCCGAAAAATTTTGTGAAGGGGGTTCGCGAGTCGAAAAAGTTTGGGAACCGCTGCTCTAGGCTGATTACTGATACTCACCAAAGAAAAACCAAACATTAAAAAAAACAAAAACTGTATCACGAAAATTATTAAAAATTGTTCAAAGCTGATACTGTAAAAATTAACTGTTTTTTAATTTATTGTTGTTTCTTTCAATTTTAAAACATAAAAAATTTAGATGTGATAAAATTTTATTTTAGGTATCATTTTCAGAAAATTAATATTGAAATATTAATTATTTTTAAGAAATTAACAAAACAGTCCTAACGTTAATGTAGTAAAGTGTTTGGGAAAAAACAAAACAAATCTCTTGAAAACATGGGGAAAATTTTAGTCGTGCTCGGGATCAGGAATAAAAATTACAAAGTTTGGCATGAAACGAATTGTCTTGATGTTCACAAAAATGTAAGGATAATTTTAATGCAATGCCAACTCCTTATTTTATGTATATCATTGTTTTTAAAGTATTCAGCGAGTGAACCCATAAGATATTGCAAACCATAACAGATCAACAGTGGCGCGCCTAGTGAGAAAATCGGTAAATGCCTTAGGAAAAAACGGCGACATTTTTTTCAATACATTCAGCGCGAATGGGCAGGCTATCTCTTATCATGTAGGCTGTGGTAGCGCTCAGCAAAATGAATAGGGCACTACCAGTCTCTTACTTTCATTTGTCTCTGGCCCCGACCCCACGAAACGGTCCGAGCTTCCGACGTCGTACAGCTTCGTGAGAGCCGATCCAGCTTGTTTAAAGATGGCGGCAGCCCGTTTCGATCCTGTATGGATATCGTGGTATTCGCTGAGCTATAACATGTCGATGTCTACTTTCAACAACTTCAACAGTAAATTACACTTAGTGTTGGAATTAAACAAGAAATCTCTGATACAGCGAAAACCGAAAGTGAAACAGCGCCTGAACAAAGATACTTCCCCAGAGCGTTTTGATTAGTAGCATGATCGTCGCGATTCTCACTTTAGCTCACTGCCCACAGTTAACACGAGTCAGCTCTCGCTAGGTCCGTGAGTCTATCGAAACACACCCTTAGTGTCTATCGATATCGGCCAGCCTAACGTAACAGAAAACGATATGATATATTGAAATACGATATTTTATTTATTTAGAAAATATCGCCCATCACTGCTATGTACCTTCTATAGGTATTTTCTGAGATACAGTCGACTCCGCTTATAAGAGCCCAGAAATTGAAAAAAGGCTCTTATAAGTGGAATCGCAGAAGACAGTTATTTTGGGGAAACGAAAAGTGGCTCTTATAAGCATTTAGCTCTTTTATGCGGAGCTCAAAGAATTTCTCAAACTGGTCACATGATTACTTGTGAAATTCAGTGGCTTTGTCTAAAAAGAAAGCCCCATGAGCCATGCATGCTGGAGCTGGATGCATCTCTCACCTATTTAAGGTCAACCAGATCCTTACTATGCTTAGATAAAGATAGATAGTCCCAACCAACACGGGCTATAATACTCATTCATTGCTTAAACAAAAGGACATTATAATATACAAAAAATAGTGGGCTGGCTTATAATGTTGTCTGTTGCTACACCTGAAAATAAGGTAGAAGAAGAAGAAGAAGAAAAAACATTTATGTCATTTCTCATTGATTTCTTGGTTGTTCTCTTGGATACATTTGATAGTACCGGGTGGTTCTAATTAAAGTGACACCATTTAGACTAGTGATGTCAAGATCCGGATCTTGGATCCGAGATCCGAAATTCGGATCCTGTATCAGGAAATTGTGTATATGCAAACTTTTTCTGAAAGTAGTATATAAAAGCTTTTATTAAGTGTTAGCCTAGTCCTCTAAGTCCTAATTAGTCTTAATACGCATCCAGCGATAGGATCCGAAATCCGGATACGGACCCGGATATTTTCAGATCCGGACCCAACGGACATCACTAATTTAGACCCTTCTAGCGTCCGTTCTGGTAATCAGATTTTGACGAAACTTGAGATCTATGTTATACAGACCATGGGGAAGAGAATTGTGCAATAAAAAAAATTAGTTCACATTTTGACCGCTACCTCAAAATATGGCGCATGAATAATAATAAGAAAAACAAGTTAGAAGCAGAGCGTTTGTTCAATGTGCATTCCATTTGTGTCAACAATGCCATGTTCAAAGCGCATTATTGCATGTTCCACAGTAGAGCCTAGGGTTTCCTCAGGAATCGCAGTGGGGATATGGCCTGTTATGCTTGCTTTCAAGTCAGAAGGGTTTAAGTCCGGTGAACGAGGAGGCCATGCAGTTGGAAAAGTTGTCTAAAATCAGCCGAAATCTCCAAAATGAGCACGAAGCAGTTCCTTCACTTGTCGTTGCAATGTGGGGTGGGTGTTGCACCATCTTGCATAAAGACAGCAGTAGTGTCTAAACATTATCTTTCTTGTAAAGCAGAAGGTGGCGGTAAGGAGCACCAGTGATTGAACATCTTTTAGTGTTCTCTTCAAAGAAAAAGGGGCCAAGAATGAAATGTGAAGAAGTGAATCCGCACCATCGAACATTCGATGTTTTATTTCTCAGGAAAAACACTAATCTAAAATTAGCACTTACCAAAATCTTGCACTTGCCTAAAAACAAAGATGAAAAAACGCAATCTTCACGTGAAAGTGAAATTGAACGTAATAATCCACGAACGCGTAGTAAGTGGGGTGGCCAGGTGTCCGGTTTTCTTTTTTGGTGAGCGTTAAGAAATTTCTGATTGGAAGCAACCTTATCGAAGTTAGTTTCTTCAGACATGAATTACCTAAAATATATAAAATTAATTAAGATAAATAAAAGAAAATAAATAATAGAAAACAATGAAAAAAGTA
>JAHWFO010073459.1:0-36321 GCA_023313115.1 Rhysida immarginata
AAATATGAAATTGAATAACGAAAATTTGCTAGTTGGGTGAAAAAAAATAGAAAATTTTAACTATAAGTTTTGGATAGATTTTTTACGTCAATATTATAAACCTCCATAAATGAATAAATTTCAAAATACATTGCATGTATGTGTAGTTATTTTTTTGTAATTTTTTTTTGTAATCAAACGGTTAGTTTTTCCAAATTCTAATTTTTAAAATTTTCTATCAAAATATAATTATCAAAGTAATTTTTATATTTAAATCAAAAACTTAAATTTAATAATTCCTATTTTATTAAATTATATTTGATATTTTTATAATTATACTTTTTTTTAATAATTTAATAATTTTTATAATTTAATAAAATTAAAATTGGTAAAGTGAAATTTTTGATATCAATATAAAAATTAATTTCATAAAAGTTTATTAAATTATATTTTAATAAAATTTTAAAGAATTATATTTTGATAAATAAAATTACTAAAACTACACACAGCGTTTTTTAAAATTTATTAATTACATGTAAATCGTTTATTAAGGATAAATAAATAAAGTGAAAATAAATAAAGTGAAAATAAAAACTGAATGTGGTTATCATTAAACTGCCTCAACGTTATCATTATTTATATGCAAAAAATTATATTTGTAAACAAAATTTAAAGAAAAATCAATAGTTACAGAATTTACTGATTGCCAGTTATATTTCCAGATGATAATAATCAGAAAATTTGAGAAAAGGATGCGTTTAAGACGAATTTTAGAGGAAGCGTAACTCACTTTATAGGGCCATTTGGGCCAACAATGGCGGATTTGGTAGCAGACGACGAAATTTGCCGTACTTTCTTAATGTAGAGCTTTATTTTATTCTCCAGTGAATTTCTTCTTTCTTTCCATGTGCATTTTTAAATTTTATTTCTTTCAGATTACATTTTCTCTCACTAGAGGGGAGTCCATCCTGTTGTTCTTTATTTTCTGGTGCTCCCCATGCATGTTTGTATGGTAGAATTGAAAAAAAGACTTTTTATCATTACAACATTAATTAATTAGCAGTGTGCTTTTTCAAATTCCTTACTTTTATTTAAATTCTTTACTTTTGTTTTAAATTTGATAATTCTGTCCAAACTTGTAAGCAGTGGTGTAGCTAGCATTTTAGCGCCCATTTTCATTTTTCATTTTTAGCTTTTTAGCGCCCGCTCAATTAGCTTTTTGGCTCCCCTTCAATTAAGCTTTTTAGCACCCCTAATTCATTGCACCCGTGTACTTTGCACACATTGGCTCCCCGTAGCTATGCCCCTTGTGTAAGTTTTATTATTTTATTAAATTTTTTCAACTTTCTTGTGCTTTTTCACATTTTTTCAACTTAATTTATTTTCGATGATGGTTTAATAATTTAAAGATACATTTACATCAACATTTTCGCTTAGTAGACGATTTTAAATTTATTTTATTCAGTGTACGATGCTTGAAAAGGTTTCAGACAATTATGTGAAAAATAATGACTGCTTTTCTACTGTCCTCATAAACTTAGTCTTGCATGATAAACAATGTAAACACCTTTGTTTGCTTACTTTTTCTTCATCACTAAATTATTTTGCACTCATTTCAAATCTCAGCATGTGTTTTTGACTCAAAATTATATATATATAACTTATTGAAAACTTATTGTATGAGACTGAAAAAAAAAAGCTGAGACTAAATGAAAAAAATATGAAACACCCTCAAAGATTCATTTTATTTTTAATACACAGAATCACCTTTTTTTTTCCCCAAGAAAGAATAAAATTTATTAGAAATAAGATTACGATCTAATTTTTTTCTTTTAATCTTTATACAAATAATGTTTTATAACATTGCTATTATAGATTCATCATATTAATTTCTTTTTAAAAAATTTGTTATTGTACTGACCTTAAAAAAATATTTTGGTTACTGTCGATACATAGCAATAACTCTGCTAGAAATTATTTTAAAAAACTTTATCACATTAATTTTGTTTTTAGAAATAAATTTATAACAGAAAAAAAATAAGGCTGTAACTTAATTACAGTAATGCATCCTCTCAAATTACTGGTTCTGGTTAGCCATCAAGGTGTGCTAAAAGAGGAGAAAAACACTTTTCACTTATACTAAATATCATTTTTATGAGATGGAATTCTTAAGAGAATTTTGTTTAATACTCATGTCTTAATTTCTTGAAAAAATTCATACTTCTGTTAAAACTCATCTGCTATATTTTGTCTTTAATCTACAGACTGAAGAAGAACAAAATGTGAGCGCGATAAAGTGAAATAATGTGAAGACACCCGTGAGGGTTGTTAATTTTTTTTCTCGTCAAAATGAATGTGGTTTTTCCAGTGCAGTGTTAGATAGAATTTTATTTTTTCTCTCCCTGAAGCAATAAAGGAGAGAACAGGGGTCAAGTTGTTTTTAACTTTATTGTTCATTAATGAAAACTGAAAAGGACTTTTATTACTTATATTTCCAATATTATTATCAAATCAGCTTTTAAAACCATAAGTACGTTGATGAATTTTAAAAGTATTATTATTATTACATCAACATCTAAGATAAATTACGATGAAAGAATGTGAGTATGCACCAGAAAGTTGAAGTAAAAAAATTTTATAAAATAATAAAACTTACAAGTGATTAACAGATTTAAAACAAAAGTAAAGAATTAAAAAAGCACACTAAGTTTTTCAATTTTTTATTGGTGATGCTTCGCAGGCCTTTTCCTGACCCTGCAAAATCATCAGGCGCCTAGATTTTGCAGGGCTCAATGCCGTCTCTACGAAGTGGTTTTTGCTTATACAGCGCCTTGCCATGATGCCATCCACTGCATTGATTACACTGGGCAACAATTTTTTATGAAAATCATGTACCCAAACCAAAGTGATCTTTTTATACTAATTCTGTATTGCTGAAAACGAATATCATAACAAAAATTCTGAGTTGGCTACAAATAATGAGAAAATGTCATACCGCAAATCACGCTTTTTGAATGTCATAGCATGCATTATACTTGCCTACAGGTGATGTCTCTTCATCTTTCTCTTTTACTGAAGGTCAGGAGCAAATCTACTGACTGCCCAGCAGTAGTTCACCAACATACTTGCTGACCATTTGCCCTGATACTGCTTATGACCAACTTGAAACTGTGATCTCTTTGGCCATTCTCGTTGAATGCAATGCAGGTCTCTTGCACGGCTGTCCCATTCACACAAGAAGCAGCTGTATTTTGTAAAGCCCAGCTGCAGACCAGTCAAAATGATGGTAGTGTTGTATCATCATAAATTCATATCCAAGCAGATATTACGTAACCACACCTCTCATTAACCACAGCTATCATATTAATTCTCAAAGTTTGTATTTATTATAAGGGGTGTATACTGTATATATAGCTATATTATAATATATATAATATATAATATTGCAAGTATCTAATATTTATGCAAGTGATAATAATTACTGATTTTTCTATATATGCATTATATATAAAAGGTTGAATAAGTCATACCATATAGCAGTCGTACCTCAAAAACTATAGCCATAAAATAAATTTGGTTTTCATATTTGTGTTCAGGACACTTTTTTTTAGTCCGGATTTGGCTATTTTTAATTAAAGTATATTTTCACTGTTGACCAGTGTTATCGGTACTTCAGGTTGTAGCAGGTGTCGTACAAAGCGTTCTTGAGCATCACCAATGACGAAAAATATTTTGAACTTTGTCGATAATTTTATGATGACCGACACAAGGTTGATGTACAGTAGAATAACAGGATTATCTTTATCCACTCTAAAATCTACCCGGTGGAGTAGGTACATTCATTGTTTGAAGAAACCATTTCTTCAGTTTAATTGACAATACATTCAGTTTCAGTTTTGTCAAGACGAGCAATGCTAACATCTGTTGTCATAAATTTGATTATTGGTCTTGCTTGGTAATTTTGGATAAAAACTTTTTTTTCCTTTCCATTACTGAATTAATCAGAAATGAATTAATAAGGGGGAAAACTGTAATTAAGAGAATGATGTGGAAAAAAAAATTTAAATTCCATCATTTTTATAAACATGAGTGGGAGGTGGCACTGGAAAATAAAAAAAGAACAGAATGGACTGCCCTCTAGTGAGAGAAAACTTAATTAGAAAGACAAAATCGTGGCCTATGTAATATAGAGAGGCCTAGTCATCAGCCTCAAAACCTTCACTGGCTACAGTTTAAATATTTCATCACTAGAGTTTGCGATTTGGGTGTAAACCTTTGTAATGGTGTTCATATTCATATTATACGCCGTCCAACAAAAGAAAAACTGGGGGTGTCAAATTAAATTCCCAATTTCAATTGTTAAACATTGTTGCTAAATAAAGTTAACAATAAAAGTAACAATTGAAATTCGGAATTTAACTGGACACACCCAGTTTTTCTTTCAATGGACAGAGTATAATAAAGGGCGCCTTTTTTTTAAAAAAGAGATGAAGTATTGTTCTGCACCAGGTTATAAATCACAATCGAGAAAAAATATGTCATTTCGCCAATTTCCTTCAGACTCAGAATTAAAGAAAGCTTGGTTGAAAGTGATTAGCAGGAAAGGTATTTTAAAAACAAAATATTTTAATCAATAAAAATGAAAAAATTTAATCACTAAACTTCAACAATGATAAAAAATTTTTAAATGTAATAAAATGAGCTTTAATTATTTCTTTATTTTGTAAAAATTTTTAAATGATAAATAACATCCCCTTTATTTAGGGCATTTAATCTCACAGATGTGCTCTAGAATTGGGATAATTAAATGGTGCATGAATTTCTTTAAGGACCTTAATACATTTATCAGCATTTAAGAGTCTATTATTACTCCCAAAATAACTTACTGTATGGTAATTTGGTTTTCGGCCTGTTTACAAGATTTTTTACTCATACAGCATAAAATTACTAGATTTATAAATTTCCCTTAAATACTTTTCAACTGTAGCTGTTTTCCTAAACGTATTTTAGATAAATGTTTTAGTTTGTCGCGGATTCTTGATATCTGCCTTGTTAATAATCTGAAAAAAGTCTTCATGGACAAACGTTCGCCCCAAAAACACTGGAGAGGATCTTTAAAAATCCAGGAACATGGGTTCCAGAGACACTAAGATTGACAAATGACATACTGAAATTGCCAAGCATGATCCAACATTTAAATTAATTAACACGTCTCTGAATTGCTGTTATAAAGGTGTGTGATATTTTTACTGATAGGTGTGAGTTTATTTTTTATTTTATAAGCCTGTTTTATTTTTATCTTAATATGGCTGTTTGGGGGGCATGTTAGTATTCTTTGCCTCTTTCTTTACGAATTTGACAAATTTCTTGGGATGCTTTATACTACTACTTTTCTAAAAATTACTACTATACATTATTGTTATTATTTGTTTACAACTTTATTTTCTGTTTTATGTACAGTCGAACCTCGCTATAAGAATATCCTCAGGACCGTTATTTACATTGTGACATATTGTAATATGCCACGACATGTTTGGAATAATGTTTACCAAACATGTGTTTATTTTATCAATCAGTAAATCAGGCGGCATGGAAAATTGACTTCACGTATTCATTTATCATATAAAAGTATGTTATTTATTTATGTAAATTATATTATTGCCAAGCAAGTTTATTCTGTGAAAAATATTTTAGCGGAATTTTACTTTAGAGAGTCGGTGTTTTAGGCCTTGTTCCTGGCCCTTTGTCTTTGTTCTTTTTGGCGGGAAAATTTTGTTGATAAGAAGGAGGGGGGGAGGTGATTAGTCATAGAGATAGGGAGGAAGTGGGTGTGGGAGTGAGCGCACGAAACACCAATTGGCTAGGTTATTATTATTTTTATTTTTTCTGCGGGACTTTTGTGGAAGAAAAAATTGTGATGAAAGAGAAGATTAAGAATTAACCGTGATACAGCTCTGGTGACAACAAGTTGTGCGGACTGATGGAGAGTTTGGAGACCATGTGATTTCAGGACACGAAGCAGCGTAACAGGGTTAGGCTCCGCGTCGGGCAGCCGAGACACGGCTCGCCTCGGCGTGTAGGCCGGACACGAAGGTGTACGACGGCTATGTGCAGAAACCACAGCAACCACGAGGCAATGGAGCCTGTGAAGCACCAAGTGACGGCAGAGATGGCAACTGTGGTTTCCGGGGCTGTAAGTGGGAACCACTGGCTGTCCGCCGACTAGAAGTGAACCGGCAGGAGGCCGTGCTGGCGGTGTGATTCATGGGCACGCCGTGGCGGTATAGCAGCGTAGCAAATTGGTAGCTAGGCGAGCCGAGCAATGTGGAGCAGACAACGGTGGCAGCAGTGGAGAACATGGGTCCCTTTGGAGATAGCAGTGTATCGACAGCCCAACGAAGTGTTGAACGGAACTCTGGTATGATTTCAGTTATGTGACAGTACAATTCGGAATCACAGTGTATTTGTAGGAAGAAATGACTTTTAATCTCAACTGAGTGAATTAGTGTTATGCATAACAGGGTGCCAAATCATAGGGGTAGGGACTTTGATTTATGTTTCTTGTG
Source organism: Rhysida immarginata (assembly GCA_023313115.1). Lineage (NCBI taxonomy): Eukaryota > Metazoa > Arthropoda > Chilopoda > Scolopendromorpha > Scolopendridae > Rhysida > Rhysida immarginata. The sequence continues at coordinate 6,546 of JAHWFO010073459.1, forward strand.
TTATTCTTTAATTTCTTAAGATTAACGTATGAATGTAGCTTTGTTAAATTAGTTTCTGATTTATTATGTCATTCGAAATTTTCTTTTCTTTATTTATTTTTATCTTATGTATGCATTAAGGTAATGGTGATTTCATTTAATTAATTTATTGATTATTAAAACTGTTCCTTAGAATTTTATCCAATCTTCCATGCTTCCAGTTAATTAATTCTTCATAACTGGTTTTAGTTGGGTTATTTCGGGATTTAATTCTTATTAAGATGGGGAGTTAGCTTATTAATTAGTAGATTAAGGGTGTTTGTTATGTTAATTTTGCGGCCACGAGATCTGTTATCTTTATTAAGTTATAATTAAATAATATGCCACTATACGATTAGTTAAGATTTAGTATTATTTTAGAGAGTAGTTAATGACATGCATAACGTGGTTTGCGACATGGCAGTGCTTTAGCACTTGGGTATGGAAAATGACACCACCTAATTAAGGGCTAATTAAGTGCCATGAAACACGCTTTCCCTGCATTGTCACAATTTATGTGACATATAAGTTTATGATTCATAAATTTATATGCACAAAGATATGGCATTAAAAACTCCACTGCTTAGAGAATACCGGGACAATAAGGGAAAAGAGGGAGTTAAGACGACAAATCGCGCAGTTTACGGAGGAATTGAGAGGCTTAAGAGCACAACAACAAGCAAGGGGACACGAGAAGAGGCAGTAAAGGATCAATATGGGTTAACCAGGGGCAGAAGGGGATGGGGATAGCGCGGAAGATATGTGGGAACCGAAAGAGCGCGAATGAAAGAGTTAACGGAACAATACAACAATTGCTTCGTGGACAGGCTGCAGAATTTACCAGGGGCAGTGGGCTACCAGGCGGAGTATAAGATAGCCAAAGACAAGCCAATATTCGTAAGGCAATACCCCATACCGCATATACATATGGCACCATACAAGGAACTCATACAAAAATATCATAGAGCAGGGGTTATAAAACAGAGCAAAAGCGCATGGAATTCACCAGTAAACAGTGAAGAAGGTATCGGGTGTGCTGCGTATGACACCGATCGATTTCCCAGCACCAATTATCAACGACATCATACACGACCTAAACGGACACAACATATTCTCTGTGATTGACCTAAAGTCGGGGTACTTTCAGATACCTATTGCACGGGGTAAACTTTCCAAACTCCCTGGGGTAAACACCAGTTCGCCAGATTACCTCAGGGGGGTGGGGAGGAATTCTGCGCAGATATTCCAAGCGTTTACGGTAGATGTACTGAGGGAGAGAATAGAGAGTGGGATACAGGTGTTCCTCGATGACATATTGATTTACTCATCGACACCGGAGGAGCATGAGGAGCTATTGTGGTGAATGCTGGAGCGCTTATGTACACATAATATAAAACTGCATAAAGAAAAGTGCCAGTTTGCAAAACTGAGGGTGAATTACCTGGGGCAAAGGATCAGTGGGAGAGGAATAGAGCCCAACGAAGGGAATGTGACCGCGATACTCAGACTGCAACCGCCCAGAACAGTAAAACAGGTGCGTAGCTTCGTGGGAGCAGTGAATTTCTATCGCCAGTTTATACCCAACCTGTCAGGGAAGATTGCGCCATTAACAGCATTAACAAAAAAGAATACCAAATTTAGATGGGGAGCTGAATGCCAGGCCGCGTTCGAAGAGGGAAAGATGGCCCTCACATCGACACCTGTTCTTGTGTCACCGGACTATATGCTACCGTTCTACCTGCACACGGACACATCAGAGGAGGCCATGGGGGCGGTCCTACAACAGGAGCAGGGTGAAGGACTGCAGCCAACAGCGTATTTCAGTGCGAAATTCCACAGAGCACTACGTCACTACAGCGGGATCGAAAAAGAGGCCATGGCGATGGTGAAGGCATTAAGACACTTTAGGAACGTGATATTAGGATACAGAGTGAATATATTGCCGACCATAAGCCACTGTCATTTATGAAAGGGATGAAGGTGGCAAATCAGAGAATACTGCGCTGGGTGCTAGAATTAGAAGAGTACGACATCCACATAACACACATAGCAGGAACCAAAAACACAGTAGCAGACCTGCTGTCGCGACCAGGGGGGGGTCTGAAGAGATATCAGTCATGCTGGCAGAGGATGGAGAATGGAACGAGGAGCTAGAGCATGCACAAAAGACAGACAAATGGATTCAGGAGGTAAAGGACAGACTCGCGGGAAAAGAAGCAGAGGGTCAGTGTACTGGGGGGGGGGGGGACGGTTCCAGGAACACTGCAAATTGTTGGTACGCCTAGCAGCAGACCATAGAGGAGAAATGAAATGCAAAGTCTGCATCAGACAGATGCTCAGGGACACCGTGATACAAGACGCCCATGGCAGCATCACGGCGGGCTGCAGAGGGATTCAGAAAACACTACAGAGACTATAACAGTGATATTACTGGCCAAGTATGTGGAAGGATGTGCGAAACTACGTGAAAAACTGTCAAGTTTGCTAGCGAGCCAAGTTAAAGCGAGCCCCGAAAGGTGGAGAGACGAGGGAGACATAGAGAAAAAGGGAGAGCACATCTACAGCTCGATATTCACGAGAAGACTAGCCCGAGCTAGACAATTGGCACAGCAAGCCAGCGACAGTAACAGGGGTAAAAAGTTATGGCAGATAAATGGGATGAAACAGCTCAAAGAACATACCAAGTAGGGACAGAGTATGGCTATTATGGAAAGGGGGTAGGAAGTGGAAGCTTTTATATAGGTACTTAGGACCGTACTGAATAACCCAGAAGATAGGACAGGTAAACTACGAAATAGCTGATAACATGGGACGTCATAGACAAACAGTACACGTGGACCGATTGAAGCAGTGCGTGAGTGACACTAGAATCTGGAATGAAAAAACGAGACCAAGACCACAACGACAGATGACATCAAAGAATGGGGAGACAGAATCGGACTCAGAGGAGGAAGAGGAGGACAAGCGCCAGGCGCACAGATGACAAGGAGAGATGGGGGATGGGACAGAGCATAGAGACACAGGGCTGACATATGGGTTGAGGCCACGCACCCAGCCTAGGGATTATAGGAGGTTACACCTGGTAAAAGATAGCTCACGCAATCGGGGGAGGGGGGAAACTAGAAACTGTTCATCTTGCTGATGTTTGACTGTGGATAGGGGTTCTCATTGACTCTATTGTGACCAGTGAGTTAATAGTCTGGGAAGGGGGCGTGTGTGACATATAAGTTTATGGTTCATAAATTTATATGCACAAAGATATGGCATTCAAAAGCCATATTCTGTTATTAAATTATTTGAAATTTCGGGCCGAGTTAAGAAAAAGGGAAAAGGGGGAGGACTACAATAAAGATAGAGAAAAGAAGTAATGTGGTAAAAGAAAGATAAGTGATTAGAAGATTTTTTGAATACTAATTATAAAATTGTAAGATAGTTACTGTGAGACAACTCTTTTATGAATTCATTCATTATAATGTTATAAAGAAGGCCTAAATTCTAAACACGTGTAGTTGTGAAAAATTTAAAAAGATCCGGGAGTTAAGCTTCGCTGTTAAGAAGGAAAGGGGGAAGGGATTAGTCATAGAGATAAGGAGCGGGAAATTTGAAGGAGATGGTTGGATCTACATATCTATCAACCTAGAATGGAGTGTGTGAAAAGAGTGATGAGGGGATATAGTAAAAAAGAAAAGATATCATACAGCTTCCAGCCAGTGCAAGAGTGAGTTCGAAAGCTTCTTCTCTTATAAAAAAGTGCCAAGTCGGTATCACTCTTTTAAATCTGTGGAGAGGAATCCAGCTCGTCCTTAGCCAAACATGCCGGTGTAAGGAGCGTCTTCGACGGCCAGCGCAACGACAGTAGGTGTGGGCAACACCTAGCTAGGGTCAACGTGGATGACTTAACGTAAGTCGACCAGAAAACCAGTGGTTTTCCAGCGGGATAGGACAGCATAGGGCATCTTGTGGCGGCATTGCAAGAGCGGGCCCCAGTCCTAAACTGGAAAACGCAAGACGGTGGTCACGCAGGCAGCACAGCGTTGGAAACCAAGAGGATCAACGTACAACTCAAACCAGCGGCAGCTAAGGAAAAGCGGGAAGGCTCCAGGAACACGATCGTGGGATATAGCGACGTAAAATAAGAGCAACAACAACGGCATTTAAGTAATTTTGAATTTTGTGTATGAATAAGGGCCCCAGCGAACTCTATAGACAATAGACAGTTCAATTTCGAGAGAACATTCAAATTCATTCATTTATTCGTTTAATTGAAATCCAAGATTCGATCTCCTTCAAGATACCAATTTCTTTTGTTCTTTTTCGGGATAATTAGGGTTAATTTTCTTAGCATTATAAGTAAATTAAGAACTAAGCACATGGTGGGTATTTAGGCCTATCTTTATTAGCATAAGAGTCAACCAGGTCAAATTGTTCTTTGATTGTAATTTTATTTGGTTATTAAGTAATGGGGATCTAACATGTTATTTCATTATTGAATTTTAACGTTTGTTAATTTGCTCCCTGCAAAAAAAAATAAAAAAAAAATATATCATTTTTTTTCTTTAGTTTGTTTTATTTTATTCTTTTGATCTGTATAAGTTAAGCACTTTGATAGTGTAGGAGGTCATTCTTAATAGAGTGGATCAAGTTTATAGATAAAGATTTTATACATTTGTTATAAAGGTTAAGTGAGGAAATTTTAGAACTAAACTTACATTGAGATAAATTGTTGTATTTTGACCTAATTAAGCAAAGTAGGGATTTGACCTCTATTCTATTCTTTATTTCTAGAATAAATGTATTTCATTTATTTAAATTTTGACATTCCTTCTTCTCTTTTATTATTGGTTGTTTAAGAAGAGTAATCTTAAGATCCATTTAAGGGAGTGGCATAGCATATTGCTTTATCAATTGGAGTATGATAATGTTGTTGAGTGAGAAATTATAAAGGTAATACACTATAGGATCACATAAAGCAAGGGCTATTATCATTATATTACATAAGTGTAGTCAAGGTAAATTTACTAAGCTATTTATGCAATGGAAATTACATTACACCGAGATAGACAAAAGATGTTACTGTCACAACATTAATCCCGTTTTGGGCTCGTGCCTGTTAGGGAACAACATGGGGTTTGACCTTTCACTCTACCTGGTGGTCTTTTTACCCGGTTGTTGTTACATCATTATTTGGATAATAACACAGAGATTGACAACCAAGTGCCTCAGCTGTCATTTGCAGTGACCATTTTCAAGATAATGATTTTGATCCATTATCAAAAAATTGCCTACTTAAGCCTGGCACTTTGCCTTCTGTATTCCCTGATTATCCTGTTTATATGCAGCCAAAAATTCCTAGAGATAAATAAAAGAAAAACAATTCCAGTATTGAACAAAAAGAAAACTTTTTTGAAATAATTCTGAAAAAAGTTTTAAGAGCATACATGTGTAACTAGGCAGCTTGAATATCAGATAGAAATGTGAAAGTGAAATCAGTATTTCCACTGTAAACCTATGTCCAGAAAATATTTTAAATTATTATTTTAATCAATAAATCTAACTCATTCTCAATACAACAAAGTCTTTCATATTCAATAAAATAAACCAGTTTTAGATCTTCACTCTTCCCTTAGGTAAGTTTTGTTGCTTTTGGATAAATTTATGTTGAAATTTGAGTGTTTAATGGTAAATTTCGTGAATCAGGAAGTATATTTTATTGTTAAAAACTCAATTTCTTACTGAATGCGTACTGTTCATTATGGATTTTTACTAAAGCTCTAGATTAGGAAAGTACGGCAATCCTTTTCCATGCCACCCGCAGCTGCTGATTGGCAGAACAGCTGTCACGTAAGTTTGTCAGCCATTGTTGGCCCAAACGCAGTGATAGATACCATTGAAATGCATGTGGAAGATGCAATTTAGATTAAATTTTTAGTGAAATATTCGTGGATTGATCCTAAATTTTATTCCTAATAAGCAAAATATCAGAATCCTTCAAATTATGTGCCTTGGAGGTTAATAAATTCTTTAAAATATCCGAAGAAATAATAAGACGCAAGGAAGTTAATATTATAACTTCACCGAATGGTATAGAAATATTGCATGTGCAATTCTCAGATGATCAGGAAATATAATTTTTTGTTGAATATACTTCTTTTTAAGAAAACACAATTCAATTAACAAGGTTATAACTCTCTGTGAAATGCACAGGTAAAACTTGAAATAAAACGTTCATGTTATTTTTATCTTATTTTAGCAAAGTTAATTATCACTCATCATTAAACTTGAATGTAACATATGAATAACGAAAATTGTTATTCGGGTGGAAAAAATATAGAAAAAGCTTTACCACTCACACATCAACAACTATATGTCTTTGGTAGATTTTTTACGTCAATATTATAAACGACCATGAATGAATAAATTTCAAAATATATTGCGGGGGTAGTTCTTTTTTGTAATCAAAATATCCATTTTTCCAAATTATAATTTTTAAAATTTTCTGTGAAAATATAATTATCAAAGTAATTTTTATGTTTATATCAAAAACTTCAATTTAATAGTTTCGATTTTATTAAATTATATTTGATATTTTTATAATTATATTTTTAAATAATTTTTATAATTTACCGTAAATCCTCTACTATAATGCGAATCATTTTGGCCTAAAAAAGCATCTAAATTTTCTGGACCGTATTATACAAAAGGATAAATATCAGCCCTACAACGACGACTGCGACCGGAGGAGATTTTGTCCTCATGAAATTACCATGTAATATACATTAATTAAATTGCATATACAGTGTCCTGTTCATTATACAATAAATTAATTCACTTTTTATTCGAATTTCTCGTCACCAACATCTGATAGAAAAATAACTCCTCCCAAAGATCACTACTTTAAATAGAGACCATCAATATTGATGGTCTCTGCTTTCAAACTGCTTCGAACTACTGTCCTGATGAAATTCACAACGAAATTACCGTGTGTTGTAGATTAATTATACAACCTATACAGTGTCCAGTTCATTATACAATAAATTAATTCACTTTTTATTTGAATTTCTCGTCGCCAACGTCTAATACGAAAACAACCTCTCCCAACCTACAAAGATCGCTACTTCCAAATAGGTACTTCCAATCTGCCTCGAACCAAAGTCTACAAGAAAGCTTATGCAGTGAAGTTATGAAAAATGTTAAACTGAATAAAGATTATTGTTTTTTTATTAAGAAAATTAATCTTCTGTTGTTTGTTTTTTTTTGTTGATGTGTGAGTGGTAAAGCTTTCCCTATCAGTGTAGGGCTGTTGTGGTGAATGGGTTGTGATCATATCGGGAAATGATTAAGCTTAGTCAAGGTGTAGGATAGGATAGCAAAGATTTAATGACAAATCATAATTTTAAGGAAATATAATATGAATATAAGACAAATACATTCAAAATTGGCTTTTCCTAATGCTTAACATCAAACTATGCCACGAAAATATATACAAGCCTTAATAATGATACATAGAGGTTGCATATGCTTGGGGTCAAATATAATTACAAGTAAAACAAATCCCCTGATATTAATTAACTTTAGATATACATTATCAAAAATAATAAAAATCAGCAAAGTAATTCAACCAGCAAGATAGTTACTGAATCATTATCGTATCACAAAAATAGCAAACAAAGACGCAAAAATGCAAATAAGAAAATGGTTGAATATTACCTTACCATACTGGGTCTTGACGATCTCGACTGATCCTGAATGTTGAAGAGGGTACTTTACTGGTGGAAGCATGATTCTGGAATGAATCTTGAATTTCGCGCTTCCCCTTTTATATCCCAGGCCGATCCCGCAGTGAATCCTTGGATCGCCCTCTGATGGCATGGCTAGAAACACTCACAATACTTCCGGTATAGGAGGAGAGAACAACAAGACAGCGATCAGCGAAACCAAGAGTTCCCAGCATGCCAAGCGTCGAGATACTACTATAGAGGGCTAATAATAATAAGAAAACTGAACAAAACAAGCAAATTAATTCCCAAAATAGGTCTCCTTATATTCTAGAGGTCCTCCAGAATCATTACAAGAGGATAATATAAAGTTTTCATTAAATATATTCTTCAAACGAGTAGGTAATGATCTCCTCCAGCATTAAGCCTAACAGCCGCATGGTGCGATCTTCGACATTGATTGTGGGCTTTTGTGGCTTTTGTCCCAAAACATCACACGGAAAGTTGACACCTTTTAAAAGGTGGGTTACTGTAACCTTAAAAAAATCCAAATTCAACTGACTTTGTCACACTACTTTCCCCCTCAGAGAAAGAGGATCATTTCAGAGTCCTTCAGTGTGAAGACGCCTGCAGTTCACTCTAGGTCCCATTCTTGGAGAATAATGGATGTCCTCCTTAGATGTTTCCTGGTTGGCTCCCTCCTCGTGAGGTGCCTCTTGCTCTTCTGGAACTTGATCACGTTGGGGTCCTGGAGATTTATTGTGACTCACCTCTTGTTCCTCCAACGCTGGGTTAGGTTGTAGCTCTTGTGGAAAATTGAGTTGTTCTTCCTGCTCTTCCATGGCAGATTCAGGCTGGGGTAGTACAGGCCTATTGTGGTGGGGCACATCTCTTGTCTGACCCAGGATCTGTCCCCTCCGAGTCTGCATGGGCATGTCTTCCTCTTCCAGTTCCAATTCCTCAGGATCCTGTGGTCGAGTCGGTTTGGCCTTCATCCGGGGCTGGTTCCTAGTCCAAGTCCCATAGCAAGGTTTCAACCTATCTACATGCACAGTTTGCTTGTCCCTTTTCCAGATACCCTCAATCTTGTAACTAATCTTAGATATAATATTCCTAATACAAAAGGGCCCCAATTTATTCTTTCTCCCTCCTTACGTAACATCCAAACCTTCTCTCCCAGAGTGTATGACCGCAACCTCACTCTATCTTTATTTCTTTGAGCCACTCCTTTAATTTTGTTCATCTGGCTTATCTTTTCTGCTCTCACCCTTGTTGTCATAAGTCTAAGCACTAGATCAGAGTAATAGTCTTGAATGGGTACATTATCATCACTTCCTCCCTCCCAGGAAAGCGGGCTTCTAGGATCAAATCCGTATAGAAGAAAGGCAGGGGCCTCTCCAGTGTTACCATTGGGGTTGATATGTATCGTGAACAAGGCTTCTTCTAGGCTCTCATCCCAGTTATACGAGTCATCATCACACAAAGTTCTAAGCACCTTAGTGATGGATTGGTTCAGCCGCTCCACCAATCCATTTGGTTTGAACTGTAGGCAGTAGTGTGGTGCAGGTCGATATGTAAGTCTTTACAAAGGACCTTTAGTAACTTTGAAGTGAAGTTAGCCCCTATCAGAAATTAATTCATACCTACATATAATTCGTTCCATTATTGCCTTAGCTACTGTCATGGCTGACTGGTCAGGGAGCGCTCATGCCTCAAGGAACCTTGAAAATACATCCATGCATACTAATATGTATTTATTACCCCTAAAGCTCTCAGGTAAAGGTCCTATCAGATCTATAGAGACCTTCTGAAAAGGAAAAGACGCTGATAGACCCTCCTGAAAGGGAGCCTTTCCTTTGGCCAACTTACATTGCTGGCATACCCTGCAGTTTCTGACAAAGTTTTTAACCTCTTCCTCCATGCAAGGCCAAAAATACCATGATCTAAGCGAACCAAGAGTTCTACCTACTCCCTGATGACCTGCAAGACTCCCTGAGTGAGGTCTTTCAATTAGCTCATAACGCATCGATTTACCAACACAGAGCTTATTCCGATTGTTCAGACCCTTCTTCATTAGCATCTTACCTTGAATTATGAATCCCTTTCTCTTTCTCTTCCTCTTGATCAGAGGTGCCATAAATGGACCACAGTGCTGTGATTCAACAATTTTGTTGATCAGAGATTCATTGCTCATTTGAATTACTGCCTGGACCTCCTTTGCAGGTAATCTGGATAACAGATCAGCTATGCCATTATCCTCCCCTTTAACATGTTCTACTTTAAGGTTTTACTCCTCAAGTTCTAGGGACAATTGAAGTAGCCTTTGATTTAAATGCTTAAGGTTTTTAATGAACGCTGTGGATACGGTCATGGCGCAGTGGCTTGTCAGCGTTCACGATGGCCTAAAAAGGGAAGTGACATGGTGAAGGATAGAGCATGCACTTCGCTCAACGGATGATTAATGATCGGCGTAACAGCACTTTGGCAAGCATGAATCATTCAAAGGAGTCGTTCGCGTACATGTATGTGTAAACGAATTACACACACATAGTGAAATCACACAATTTATGAAATATGCAAGTTCCTATTGCTCATTCCATTATTTATACAATGTCTTTTGGCTGCCCGAGTGCGAAAATTGATACGAGGAGGGGTGAGGGTCCCTAAACACGGCCGCCGGTACGCGATTCACACATGGCACCCGTGCTGGCAGTGGCCCTGGATAAATCTGTGTATAATTTCTGACATTTGTAATTCATTTTAAATAATGAAATTTTACCTCTGACTTGGCCTCTATACAGTAGATGAGCTCGGCTTATACATTTTTTCTGCGTAACGTAGCTCTTCTTTCACAAAACGTGTATTCCCACGCTTTCAATAGTTCTGGAATGGCATGTCGAAAGTTGAAAGAAATTGCTTTCTTTATATTCCCACAGAAGTTTTTCTAGCTCATCTACGATTTAAAACAGGCGGCCGTAGACATGGAGCAATTAACTACGGACATGGTTAATTGCTCCATGGCCATAGATGCATAGCGACGATCAAAAGGCGGGCAGCATCACCACCCCTCCTCATTTCTATTTCAAACACGGGCGGTAAAAAGACTTTGTACAATTCATGGAATGAGTTGCGTATTTTGTGAATTGTCTGATTTCATTATCTGCACATAAATCGTTTCAATATACGCAAAATCGTTCGCGAACTACTCCTTTGAACGATTCTCGCTTGCCAAAGTGCCGTTTCGCCACAGAATAAGAATGTTTCTGTGGTTTCGCTCATCACTGATCATCCGCATGCTCTGGCCTTGATCGCATCACTTTCCTTCTTCGACCATCGTGAAAGCTGACAGGTCATGACGCCGTGACCGTATCCACAGCATTTAATGAATGCCAGAATTTGTGATCGCTCCGCACAATCACAGGAAATCCTAGAATGATATGGCCGAATTGCCTCGGTCCCATTAGGATGGCTAGAGCCTCTTTTTCGATAGTACTGTAATTTATTAGGGCCCTATCTAGTTTGTAGCTGTAAAAGGTAATAGGCCTGAGGCACCCATCTCTAATTTGATGGAGTGCCGCCCCGGTGGATGCAATTGACACATCTGTGAATAAGACGAATTCCTTCTCATAATAGACCAAGAGCCAGCCCCGTTAGATTTAACTGGAAAGATCTAATTCAGTTAAATACCTTATTTAACAGTTTTGCCCATGGGAAATGAGAATTGATCAGTCTGGAAGTCCAAAGCAGCCGGACTTAAAAATGGCAATCCTTCAAAATCGGGAAAAATTGACTTCAATTTAACCGAAACGATCTATTTTTGGTTCATGGTTTTTTACTTAGATTACTCCTCCCTAATTGAAATTTCTTCGATCTGGCATTTGAAATCGGCCGGGAAATGGCTGCCAGACCAATCCAAAGTTCTGAAAACTTGACGTCCATTTAACCGGAATGATCTAATTTTACTTTTTGATCGAAACTGTACCTAACTCCCTGCCATTCACGAATTATTCGGTCTGGCATTCTGAAGCAGCCGGATAAAGGGTGCCAGACCATTTTAAAAAATCAAATTAGTCAATTTTAGCAGTTGACATATGTAGAAGAAAAGAAGGAGAAGATGCAGAAACTCCGGAAAAAAAACAAAATTGGACACAGTCTTACCGCTCTGAGTCTAATTTCAATGTTAGCAATATAATCGAAAAACTATAACGACTGTATAATACTAGTATCTTGGATTTTTTCCGAATATAAATATTTTGTTCTGACGTTCTGGCTTTTAAAATTCAGACTAAATTATATGCCTTAAATTAAAATTTATGTAAAAATATTTGAATACCTTATGCTAAGATTTTAATAACAATAAATTAATAAAATATTAATATGTAGACGATCAATTCATTTCATCAAAGGACAAGACACTAAAATCCTTGGAAGGTCATCTGGGTTGAAAGATATTTTACAGAAGTTCACAGCATATCGCGATGGTATTCTTGGTTGACATTTTGGAAAAATGCCACAATTTTATCTCATTTACATTAGATTAGATATAGAAACATAAGAGAAGGTGACTGTGAGTTTGCAGCAAACAAGTTAACTGGATTTCGAATTTTACTAATTCTACATCATTCAGAAAGAGATGGGACTAGAATTCATTTAATCAAATCTGGTATAATTTCATCTACATTAACATTCACAGGAAAGGACATGATGTTGACAAGGAACACTCCCAAAGTGCCAATCTCCGATTTCCATTCAATTTGGTATATAAGTAGTAGACAATAAGTTGTACCTCTAACCAATATTTTAGTTGCAGGCATCATTTCAGAGGGAAGTTATAGCCCCTCAGAAATTCTCAAAGCGTGTGAAACTCACATTGGTTTAAAACTGACAAAGGGGGTGAAAGCATTTTCAGAGCAGATGTTGCTGCAAGTTTGTGTGGAAGTGGGTGAAGGGGAGGAGACTGCCTGCGCAGTTTGAGAAGCAGTGAGCACAGGGTAAACACGTAGAGTTTAGCTCAGCACAGGGTAGGATGTTCCTGAGATGCGCTTGTTGTTGCACTGCTTTCTGTTTTAACCACTCTGTGAAATAACTTCATAACTGTTAAAGCAATGTGTTGCTGTTCTTGATTCCCTCCAAGTCAATAAACAACATTAGGAAAATGATTTCAAACATTTTCGGATTTGCTCAATACACTTATAATGGGAACAAACAATGGATATAACTCGGAAACTCCTTGTTAACTGCCGCTGATATTTGTTATGCATTCATCCCAGGACCTAATCTTCGTGTTTACCAAATGGGCGACATACAAAAGATTTTTTTCCTTTTTTCCACTCCCTTGTGAGATTGCTTCCTTTTTTCCACTCCCTTGTGAGATTGCTTACTATAGAAATATAAAAAAGAGGGATGCAGTAAAGAGACTGATATGTTTAACCAATTGACACTTAATCCATTTGATGAGACTCTAAATAAAAACATGCTGTTTAATATTGCAACTGGGAAAGTATTATCTGATGAAATATCTAATTTTCTACTAAACGTGGAGGCCATTGGAGAGAAAGGGCAGAATGAATTCATATCAGAATGCTCTAAAGACCATGAACGTTTTGAGAAACCAATTAAAACTGTTCGTTATACTTGATCTTGCCTGGTTTGCATGCCTTCACAGGTTGTGATACAACAGCACGTTTTTTCAAAAAAGGAAAAGGTATACCTTTCAGAATAATAATGGAAGAGGATAATTTATTTCCTGAATATTTTAGAGCATTTTACAAGAAATATGACATAGATTTTGTACCCATAGCTACAACAGAAAAATTTGCTTGCTCTATGTGCAATCTAGCTAAATACCAAACAAGATATAGAAAATTCAAGGTGGCTTATAAACGAAGAAATGAGCCTCTCATTTAAGAACTTTGCCGCTTTTGAATCATTATCAGTTCTTCTTTGTCAATTATCATTTCTGCTGCACTTAAAAAGAAGTATTTTTTTTAACAAATCTGGCCTGATGCAACCCTTAAATTCGGAAGACTATGGCTGGAAGGCAGGGCCTATCTGTTTTGATGGAGAGATTGTTTCACTTACTGTTATTGATGCAATTGCTGACAATGAACACTCAGGTTTGTTGAAAAATTGTATTATACCTCACCTCAGAAATTTATAACAAATGTTCAACTGCCATAAGCGAGCTTCTATACACGCATGCACTCTTTGGATCATTGACTGTCGCACCCGTTTAAATACTCCTTGATGGTACCGAGTGGTCTCGCAGGCTTCAATGACACATTGATGAAGAGTCCCTGTATTAAGAATGTTGGTTGCATAAACTTATTGTCTTAAGTGGCCCCAGAGATAAACTCCGAAGGATTGAGGTCGGGGAAATGTGCTGGCATGGAACTGGTCCTCCCCTACCTGTCCATCTGCAATGGTAGATAGCATCTCATGAAATGGACAACCTGCCATTGTTAAAGAGAACACCTTTTAGTTAACTTACTACACAAGTGAAACCTTGAAGACAGATGAACCACAAATGTACAAAAATGATAAATGTAAACAAGTCTCCATGGCAACACAGAGCCATCTCATTGGTTACAAACTTCGTGGATTAAGTTTGAATAAAATCCGTTAAACCAATGGCTACAACAATGGTATTCAAAATTTACCACACGAAACTCATTTTCATACAACAATTCATTTTCATACAACAATTCATGCAACAAATAAATTTTTGGCCGAGTTAAGTGAAGACCGTGTAAAATCTCGAAAGCTATGCATCGGATAAAAAAAAAATTTGAATGAAATTTCTGCGTGGTTTAAAAAATGGAGGAGTGGTTCCTTTTTAATATTTCTTTGTAACCCCCACCGCAAACTTTGTTGAATGCAAACTTTCATTAATACCGCAAAATTTAAGGATTTTATGACCTATATTTATGTGCACTATGTTTATTGTTTTGGTGTGAAAAATCGCCTTCACAGTTTGTAAACGTATTTTTGATACACCCTGTATATAATGTATCATGTATTATATGGCAAAAATGCTGATTAGGAATACCCGTTAATAATGTTAGCCAAATTGTTCTCAGGTGGTGGCCTTACAGTATAACAGAGGGACATCAGGAGTTCCAACTAGTTTCGCCATTTATTCCCGGCTTTGTCAAGGATATACACAGCAAGAGGCATGCAAGCCTTTATATACAGAACAGTGGTACAAATTATGCATATACATGAACCAATAGGATACAAAAGAAATAAAGAGGAAATAATGGCCAACAGGATAAATAGAAAAAACACAGATATTGAAATATAAAGGCCAATAGAAAAAAGGGGTGTAAACGCTAATATACAAAAATTATCCAAATTATACAAAAAGAAAATATACAAAGGGATGGTGCGCGTTTACGCGGACCGAAAAGAGAACTTATCCGGTTGTCTGGGGACAAGAGGATTTACAGAAAAATAAACAGGCAAGAAATAACAAAATGCAAAACAAAAACCATAATAAAGAAAGCGAGAAAAAAGGGATCATAATAGATCAGATAAAGAGTTAAGTATTGCATATACATTAAAGTCTGTTTGATAATTGAGAAGCAGGTGGGGGGAGGACTTCTTGGCCTTGAATATCTCGATCGCTTCGAGGGTAGCGGTTTTTTCTGGCTTATTGCAGATATGTAGGACAGACATAACATCTTCTTGCGTCTTTAAAGCATGTCCGGAATCTTCGAGGTGGTTTGCGTATTGGGAAGTACGATCTCGTTTTCTATATGAATCAAAGTGTTCTTTGAATCGTACTGCAAAATTGCGGGTCGATAATCCTACATAAAATCTGTCGCAAAACGCGCAATTCAGGCGGTAAACTCCGGATTGGGAATATTTGTCTCTGGTGACGGCGGCGGGTGGGTTCAGGATGCGGGCTGATGGTGAAGGAGTACGAAAAGATATTCGAAGGCCAAGGGACGACAGGAAGTTAGAGAGCTGGGAGAAACTAGGGCCCAGACACAATAAGGACGTCCATTTCTTGGGAAGGGGCGAAACAAGAGGGGAGGGGGAGAAGAGTGCCCGGCTGCGGCGGTGAAGAATACGGGAGAACATGGAGGTCGAATATCCATTGGCATAGGCGAGGTTCCGGATTATGCGGAGTTTGGATGATCTGGATTGGGGGCTGAGGGAGAGCTTCAGGGCATGGTCAATTAGGAATCTTAATGAGGCTTGTTTGTGGGAGGGGGGATGTGAGGAGGAATGGTGTATTAAGTTGGAGGAAGTGGTCGGTTTACGGAAGACGGAAAAGGAGAGGCGGTTAGTGTGGGGGTTGTTGGTAATGAGGATATCAAGGAAAGGGATGGATCGGTTAGTTTCTAGTTCAAAAGTAAATTGGATATGTGGGGAAAAGGAGTTAAAAATGTTAGCAATATTGGTGGGGGTAGTGGATCGGGAATCGAAGAGGATGAGGATGTCATCGACATATCGGAAATACGCGATGACAGAGGGGTTATTAAGGAGGGGGGTAACATATGTTAATTCCAGGTGCTGTAGGAATACCTCAGACAGAAAACTGCTGAGTGGGAATCCCATTCCTAGCCCTGTGGGTTAGGAATAGTAGGAGTTGTTAAAGGAGAAGTAGTTCTGCGAAGAAATTACAGAGAGGATAGCTAGTAGGTCAATAGTATCGGGTTTAGGGAAAGACGCAGCAAGTAACAGACACTGTAGTATAGAAAGGGTGGGGGTGACAGGGATGTTAGTGTATAAGTTGGTGATGTCAAGGGACATAAGGGAGAGGTGCTCATCAGTGCGGATGGAAGAAAGGGACTCAGTGAGGTTTAGGGAATTACGTACATTGTAAGTATTAGGGAGGATTTTCAGGTTAAAAAGGAACGTAGAAAGGGATTTGGCAACGAGGTGGGCAGGAGCAGGGGAATAGTTAACAACGGGGCGTATGGGCATGTTGGGTTTATGGATCTTGACTAGGGCGTTAAGGTTGGGTGGGCGAGGGTTAGGTGGGATGAGGCGTCGGAGGTATCTGAAGCGTGGGGATTTGTTGATGACGGAAATAATGGATTTGTGATACTTTGAGGTGGGGTCGGAAAGGAGGGTGGCATAATTGTTGGCGGAGATGAAATCATTGACTTTATCTATATAAGTAGAACGGTCAATGATGACCGACACGTTACCTTTATCAGCCTTGACGACGAGGGCATCGGAGTCTCGTAACTTCGTTTTAAAGGTGGTGGAGGCGGCAGCATCGGTGAGAAGTTCGCGGGGTGGTCTAAATGCGGACGCTTCTATGAAAGATTGGTGTATGAGATGTCCGGCAATGGCTCGCGCCGGAGGACGGTCGGTTTTTCCGCTACCCTCGAAGCGATCGAGATATTCAAGGCCAAGAAGTCCTCCCCCCACCTGCTTCTCAATTATCAAACAGACTTTAATGTATATGCAATACTTAACTCTTTATCCGATCTATTATGATCCCTTTTTTCTCGCTTTCTTTATTATGGTTTTTGTTTTGCATTTTGTTATTTCTTGCCTGTTTATTTTTCTGTAAATCCTCTTGTCCCCAGACAACCGGATAAGTTCTCTTTTCGGTCCGCGTAAACGCGCACCATCCCTTTGTATATTTTCTTTTTGTATAATTTGGATAATTTTTGTATATTAGCGTTTACACCCCTTTTTTCTATTGGCCTTTATATTTCAATATCTGTGTTTTTTCTATTTATCCTGTTGGCCATTATTTCCTCTTTATTTCTTTTGTATCCTATTGGTTCATGTATATGCATAATTTGTACCACTGTTCTGTATATAAAGGCTTGCATGCCTCTTGCTGTGTATATCCTTGACAAAGCCGGGAATAAATGGCGAAACTAGTTGGAACTCCTGATGTCCCTCTGTTATACTGTAAGGCCACCACCTGTTTAATCAATAGGAACAGTATTATGATCCACCTTTCTACCGATACAAATTGTTCTCATTATTCTGTTGAGCTTAAGATGACTGGTTTGTTTACAATATCATATTATCGAAAGCAAAAGAGTTGTATTTGTTGTATTACAAAGCTATTTTGTATGAAAATCTCGTTATATAAAGGCAAAATTAGAATGTTTCATTTCATTCCACTTTCATTTTCTTATACCGTGACTTCCAAATATTACACAAATATCACCTTATTTATAATAGTAGCTTATCAGATATTTTAATTTAGAAACTGAATTTAAATTTTGAAATAAATCAATCTGGTACCCTGAATCCAAATCAACTTGGTTTGCTAGCCGATTAAATAACTAGGGGCAAAAAAGTTAAGCAATGAAAGTTTACAAACATTGTAGATCATTCTGGTTAAATTGACATCCATTTACAAAGGTTTGCACATATTAGATAAATATGCTCAGATCGAATTCGAATGTAGACTGAAACATAGAAAGCACAAAATAAAAAATTACTCATGGAAATATAATTTTTTTTCTTAGCTTGACCTTAAAAAATGACAATTTCATCTCTTTAAATCGGTCTGGCATTTTGATCCCGACTGCTTTGAAATGCCAGACCGAATAATTCATGTATAGCAGGCAGTTAGGTACAATTTGGTTCAAAATGTAAAATTAGATCATTCCGGTTAAATAGATGTCACTTTTACCAAATTTGGATTGGTCTGGCAGCCATTATCCGGCCGATTTCAAATGCCAGACCGATGAAATTTCAATTAGGGAGGAGTAATCTATGAAAAAAACAACGAACAAAAAGAGATCGTACTGGTTAAATTGAACTCAATTTTTCCGGATTTTGAAGGGCTGCCATTTATAAGTCTGGCCACTTTGGACTGCCAGACCAACAGATTCTCATTTCCTATGGGCAAAACTGTGAAATGGGATAGTTAACTGAATTAGATCTTTCCAGGTAAATCTAACGGGGCTGGCTCTTGGTCTATAATCTGGAGGAATAAGTATTGGTTGACTGCTAAGCGCCTTTTTTATTTCCCCAAATGCCTTCTGACACTCTTCAGTCCACTTGAACCTGACTCCCTTATTTGTCAAATCTGTGACCGGCAGTAGGGTGTTTGATAGATTATAAATGAATGGCCTGTAAAAGTTGACTGCCCTTAATAATGATCTTACTTCCTTAACATTAGTGAGAGGTGGAATCATCTCTATATGCTGTACATTACCGGGATCTGGGCTGATATCCTCCGCTGAGATGATATGTTCGAGGTATTTAACAATAGACACGCAAAAGGAACATTTAGACCTCTTCATTATTAGATTCCTTTCTTTACAGACGTTTAGAACCCACATCTCTTCCAAATGTTGCTCGAATGATTCAGAATAGATGAGAATATCATCTTGAAATAGGTAGACCCCCATTTCCAAATATTCACTAAGAATGTCAGACATAAATCCCTGAAATGCAGATGCTGAGTTTTTTCCGCTCTGGGGTAACCTAGTCAATTGGAATTTTCCATGGGGCATCTGAAAAGCTTAGCATTCTCGTAAGTGCTCTGCCAGGGGAATCTGGAAGTATCCAGAGTTGAGATCTAGTACCGAGAAGTACTTATGACCATTAAGGCTTTGAAAGATCTCATGTGGCTTGGGCATGGGAAAATCTAGCCCTTGAGTGATACTATTGACCTTCCTTAAATCAAGGGTCATACGTATGTCCTCGTTCTCCTTCTGAACAATGAATACCTGGGAGTTCCACCTGGACTTGCTAGGTTCGATAATACCTGCTTCCCAGTACTGATCAATACGCTTCTTAAACGAGGCTAAATATTTATGGGGTATTGGATATTGCCTGACAAAGACAGGCTCCTTCTTATCAATCTCAAAAGTAATGACAGCATCCCTTACCCTGTTACGGATCTCGACCTCCTCCCCAAAGCTATCTGCATAGTTATTAACAAGATCATTAAGTGTACGTTTTTGATTCATGGCCAGGATGCTCTCTTTTTGGGTATTTACTTGTACACTATTGCATTTGATTAGAGCGAAGCGTTAGCAAAGCTCTGTTATTAGGCGAAAATCAAAATTCTTTGTGCGCATAAAACGTTTGAACCAGAGAGCATAGACAAATGAAATTTTGCACACAGCTGGACATGACCATCCTGATGGTCACTAAATAAAAATTTTAAAAATCGGTTCAGCCATCGAGGAATAATCACCATTTAGCTGTTCCCATTGAAATGCATTGAAAAAATCGTAAACAAACAATTGCACGCGCTAATAGATTTTTCAACATAGAAAATATGGCGAAGCCCTTCGCAAATTTTTTTCTGCACCATCGATTTTTGAGACCATTTTATCGAGTTCTTAGAACTTTTATCACCTGTTTTTTTAGAGCGAAGCGTAAGCGAAGCTCTGTTAACAGTCGACAAGTGTAATTCGATGACCGCATAAAACTTTTGACACGTAATAGTCACAACAATGAAAATTTGCACGTGCATGCGCATGACCATGGTGGTGGTCAAGAAAAAAAAATTTTTCACCCTTCAATTGTTCCCATAGGAATGCATTGAGAAAAACGTAAACAAACATTGCGCGTGCAAATAGAATTTTTGACATACAAAATACGGCAAAGCCCTTCGCAAATTTTGCTCTGCACATTCGATTTTTAAGGCCAAATTTCGAAGTTCACAGCGTAATCACAATATCTTTTTGGTGTGGTTGTCGACATTGTCTACTCGCCAACTGAAACTCGCAACCACTTGAATGAACTGCCGATGTGCATTGTCGTCAAATTCGCAACCTATACTGGACCAACATTAACCAATGAAGCAGTTCTCATTTTACCGATCGCCGTTGGCTTCAAAAAAGGAGGAGTATCTTGTACGCGTAAGCAATTTCCGCTTAAGTTAGCCTATGCAATCACCAGACACAAAGCACAAGGAATCACTGTTGATAAAGCAGTCATAGACACTGGTGATTCAGAATTTGGACTTGGCTTGTCGTACGTGGCATTTTCACGAGTGAAGACCATCAACGGTTTATTGATCGAACCGGCATTTGCAAAGCCGCGGTTGATTAATATCAACAACTATGCATCGTGGAAGGTTAGGCGTGAAGAACTTGCCAAATTACGCAGTTTAAAATGAAATTGTTTCAACAATAAAAATTAATATCAATTTAAAGAATTTAGTTAGTCATTTTCTTAACAATCAATAATGGTTCGCTCTAAATTATTGGTCAAGAAAGCGATTTGCGAGTCGCAGTCCGCCCTAGTTATAATGCTCTTCATCAGGTCAGTACCCAGAATGCTTGGTATTCTCTTCCCCTCAAGTCCATGCAAACAAACTTCCGGTAGCCAGAGATCCCTTCCTCAGAATGAATATTAGCCCATATTGCACGGTTTATGGAGGGTAGATTCAGATAAAATGAGACTTTAAACGCCGCGTATGACCTTGACGGAATGTGATTTGCATGACTCGTCCACTATTCATGGGGATTAGCTTTGTATACAATTGTTGCTGTTATTTGGGACATTTCATGCTGAAACATGGCTTACAAAATCACAGCTTTTTGGGAAGGGTATATGTTTAGCCTTTCCGACGCTAACTTCAGTCTTTCGTGCATTGTAGAATTATGCAAACGAAATGGTATTGTGGTATCCAAAGCTACTGTGGATCGAATAATCAAAAAGAACAAATTGCAACTATCTAATGAACGTGGACGAGCAGAGAAGCAGACCAGAAACAAGCCCCAGCCAACACGCCCAGCTCAGGTGGTGCGAGAAATCCGGTCTGAAGTGCTGAAAGAAAATCCCCCCACACAGAGGTGCCTAGCCCAAAGGAAAGGTATTTCACAGGCAACAGTCTCCAGAATAATTCATGACAATCTTGGGCTGGAGCGACGTCATAAAGTGCACAGTCACAGACTGTCGGCCAGGCACGTGCAGGAAAGATTCATCAACGCCAGAAAACTGTATGAAAACCATCTTGCAGGTGACCGATGGAAGCGGATTGTCTCTTAGGATGAAGCTTGGGTGTACCTCGATGACACCAACAAACCCAGGGCAATTTAAAAAGGCTTCATGATGGTTGCCAGATATTGCTCACGTGGACTGCTCACGATTCGTCGAGTTCCTGGAAACTGTAAAGTTAGTGCAGCTTACTTCGAGAGTAATGTAATGGACCACATATATCGGCAGGATATCCCACGTCTGTACCCTGGTGAGCAATCAAAAGTTTGGATCCACATGGACAAGGCATCAAGTCACACTGCCATTTCATCTGTGGCTTACTACAGGAAGATGGAACAGGAGACAGGCATACGAGTTATTCTCTTCTCTCATGTGCCTGTAAAATCTCCTGACGCATCACCAATGGATTTCTGTGGTTTTGGTCTCCTGAAAAGACGGCTCGGAAGCCACCGACCAAGAACCGTTGATGGGCTATGGAAAGTGTGTCAGCAGGTGTGGAAACAACTTCCCATGGGGTCTCTCAAACTCAGCCTACTTCAGTGGAAATTACGGTGCCGGGCGATAGTCCAACAACGTGGTTCTCACATCAAACAAAACCAATGGTGGCACCATGGTATTACACCATCGTAACAGAACTGCAAAGTCGTCTCATTTTATCTGAATTAACCCTCCGTACATTCTGAACCTGTCCTCCTATCCCTTTAATCAGAAGGGCCACATCATCCCATGTGACCTTCCCACTTATTCTATCTGCTACATATTCATCGATTATGGAAACCTGTGATCCTGTGTCAATCAGGGCCATTATGCAAAAGACCTCAATTTCAAGTTTCACTTTGTATAACCCATTACTAGGGTTTCGTAACAAAACCAGATTATCTTATCCACATCAGCCAGATCATACTGGTTAACAGGACCTGTCTTTCCTAGTTTAAAGGACTGTTTCTGCACAGACAACACAGTTCCCCCTTGTCTGTCTATAGGTGACCCTTCTAGCTTTCTCCTCTAACTTTCTTTCAACTGACCCTATTTTTTCCATTAACTGCTGCATTAATTTCTGTTTATCATGTTTGTCTCTTTCCCCTAATTGTAACATCTTACCTTGTTGAACTACTAATCTTTCAAGGGCCTCAATACGTTCGCGTGCCTTTCTGGCCTCACCCACATTGTAATTCGCTGCATTAGAACTTGATTCCAAGGCTTTGGACTTTATAGCTTCCTCTGCAGCCTACTCAAAGGTATCAGGCTCTTTGTGGGAGATACTCCTTGCATGCGCAGGGAGCAGGTTTTCAGTAAACTGCTTCAGTAAGAGAGTTTCTTTCTGAGGCTCCGTACTAGGTTCATAATCTATTAGCTTATCCCACAGATGCTCAAGCCTAGCAGCAAATTCCTCGATACTCTCCCTTTTTCCCTGCTGAGCCAAGAAGAATTCCTCATAACATCTTTCCTATCCACCCTTTTTCCCATGACTTTGACCAATCTTTCCTTAAGCTTACTATTGTCATCCAGTTTTATAGTTGCAGTTCATTGAATTTGCGTGACGCTGTCCCTTAAAGTGTGGCTTTTAAGACATTAGTTTTAATTTTGTGACGTGCCAGTGTACTGGTAGTCACTTGTTGTCCGAGAGAAGAGAGAATGAAGGGGATAATATCTTTGAAACTTATTTGCATATTTACGTATTAGTGTTAGGTAGCCAAGAGATCCGCTATATGGTTTGTAGCTGTTGTTATAAGTGTTGTTTTGTCGTTATGTTAAGAATATAGGTGCATCAAGTAATTGGTAGCCAACGTGATTTTTTTTGGGAGTTTGGAATTGGGAATTAGAAGAAATCTGTTTAGCAAAGGGGTGAAAGTGGAGGTATTTGCATTGAGAACATAGAGGGTGTGTATTTGTGAATAAGTGAAGTGTGGCACTGTGGGTGGGAGTGCAACAGTAATGATCAAAGTTTGGTGTGTGATACTGTAAGTGTAATTGTAATTGATAATGCCAGGAGACAAGGGTGATGTGGGGGCCGCAGCAGCCCCAGGGTTGGCCGGTTACACTGGAGCTGTACCAGTGTTTGTGGGGGAAAAAGTGGGGGTAACAATTAAAGCCTTCCTGGTCAGCGTGGATAGAATAGGAGCATTTGCGAATTGGACACCGGAATTAAAGGTGACCATAATACACTCCAAATTAAAAGGGGCTGCTGTCAAACGTGCAGCAGAGTACGAAGTATTCGACATTGAGGAATATGATCAACCTCGAGCACGTTTGGAGCAGGTATTTGGTTGCCTCAAGGTGACGCGGGACTTCTCACAGGATCTTCATGACACAATCCAGGGGCCATCCGAGTCAGTGGCTGCATTTGCCGGACGTTTGGAGTTGGCCATGGCAAGATATATCAGTGCTACTCCTGAAGCTGTCCTCATAAGGGAAACCATATTACTACAACGATTAGTAATAGCTGTTTGATCGCTCACAGGAGGGCGCTGATGATAGCGAACCCTAAGACTTATAAGGAGGCATTGAAACTGGCAATGAGATCAGAGGATTTGGAAAAAAGAAATAAGAAGTTGTTGAACGTCATGGAGTCTGGGGAGATGAACCTAATGACCAAGGTAATAGTAACAGTGGGGGGCGAAGTCAAAGGGCGTCGAAAATGTGCACCCTGGGGGTTGAAAATATGAAGCAGCAAAGTCAGGGGTATAATTGTCAGGAGTCTATTAAAAAACTGGAAGTGATGGTGGAAGGACTATCGCGGACTATGGAAAAATTTATGGTTGTGCAGGCAAAAGCACCTGCAGCGCAGATAGCCCCTACTCAGAATGAGACGCAAGCTATTGTTCCGCATAAACCGACTACAAATAACGGCTGCTATCGATGTGGACAATTGGGCCACATTGATAGAAATTGTCCGCAGGCCGCACCACACCCACGTAGCGTGAATACAAGTGGGCAGCTTGAGGGACCCGTGTTGACACAGTGTGGTGAGGGCAGTTCGTGTCTTGCAACAGTGTACCTGCAGGGGCAGCCTGTCACCATGCTGTTCGGCACTGGCTCTCAAGTATCGCTTATAGATGAAGAGGCGTACCATCAGCTTTCCGGTTCCCCCCCCCCTTTACAGGTAATGGACATGACCATTAAAGGGATCAATGGCAGCTGCCTAAACCTTAGGCAGGGGGGGATGCTGGATGTGGTAGTCCAAGGCCGTCATATGGGCACACGGACGTTCTTGATCCATTCGTTTGCAGACCGCCCATATGACGGAATATTGGGTATGGACATCCTAAAGGGAATGACATTCCAATGTGCTGCGTCTCAGGTCACCAGAAGTGCTGATGTATTTTCAATAGAAGAAATAGCCTATGGGGTTGCACAGCCAGGAATTCATGATATGTATGAAGCTTACGCCGAATATGGAATGCGGCCTGGGAACAATGGATTAAACATAGATAACAATATTCATAATGTGATTCAACCAGAAACCGTGATGATAAGGGAAGCTACTCATGGGAGACTGGGGAGATCCGCGTTATGGCTGGGGCCATTCAAAGTGTGTGCGACTGATGGCATGGGATGGGTACAGGTCAGGGGGGGGGTGAAATTTAGGGATGTAAAATGGGTGAGGTCTAGACAGGTGTGGTCGAAGTGGGAGGTAAGGATGGAAGCAATGGAGGACTTACATCATACTGCGGTAAATACATGTGAGCCCGGGGGTTTGTGTCTACCGGAATGGGAAACTGGGATCGAACCTCGACCCACAGGTGATTGTGTATGGGGTGATATTAATGGGAGGTCATATAGGGAGGAGTCACAGGGTGAAGCGTGAACCATGCAGTGGCAACGCGAGTATGGGACAATGGACAAAACGTGTCCTGGGTCGATCCTCCAGTCCCTCAGATGTATGATCCACGTACCACATTCCTACCGGAAGGACCAGGTGCTGCTGGCACATTGAATGTGAGCGCTGATAATATGGGGTACTGGGTACTTCAGGAAGGGATACTCGGTATGCATACCGGGGAAGGTAGGCTATTGGAAACTCCGACAGTGGAACATGAAATTGACTCACCACAGAGGAATGACAAGTCGGGGCAAGTGCTCTTGGTCGACGTTTCAGTGGGGACAGAAGAGCCCCAAAAGGAGGGGACAGGGGCTGAGGCACTACTGAGGACTCAGTCTTCAGCAAAAACAAAGTCGTTATGGCAGGGGGAAGTGAAGATTATTGAAGAGGTCCGCAAACAAGTGGGAAATAAGGCAAGAGTGAAGAAAAGTGGAAGTGCTAGTAGTGAGCTAAGCAAACCCAAGGGGTCTAAGAAAAAGAATATAGGGGTAAAGCTAGAGTCAGTTAGTAGAGGGGAGGCGACTAATAAAAGGAGAGGTAATAAGCGAAGCAAGCTTGGGGCGTGAAACGTGAACAGCGTTCAGGAAGTGGAAATGAGAAAGGAGGAATCAAGCATTGACGAATATGTGGACACTGCAATGATATTAGGGAGAGGTGATACTGGCTTTTGTGAATTGGAATGGTAATGCAGAATGAGTTTGGGCTGTGTAAAGGTGTGAGTAAGTGCTGCTGAGTAGAGTGAGTGGTGAATGGTAGTGTAGTGTCTTTTGCTTGGGTTTTGAATATGTAGATGAAGGTATACTGTGCGAATTGTTTTGTTTTGGGTTTTGATTTTGTGTGTGTTTGTGTAGTGTAGTTGTTATTGCGTGTATGTTCTCGAACGTTACCCTTGACAGGGTATGTTCGAGGTTTTCTGTCGGGCGTGTGTGACGTGCCAGTGTACTGGTAGTCACTTGTTGTCCAAGAGAAGAGAGAATGAAGGGGGTAATATCTTTGGAATTTATTTGCATATTTACGTATTAGTGTTAGGTAGCCAAGAAATCCGCTATATGGTTTGTAGCTGTTGTTTTAAGTGTAGTTTTGTCGTTATGTTAAGAATATAGGTGCGTCAAGTAATTGGTTGTTTAGTCATTTGTTGTTAGCGTGTGAGCGATCGTAATTAATCATCTGTTGGAAGCTGCGTTTGCTAGGAGTTTTTTCCGGGAAAATCGCCTCGGCTTCCAACAGAGGATTGTTGCGATCATGTTCAGAGAAGTATTTTTACGTCACGGTTTTGTTGAATGTTATATATTTTCTTTTATTCTTTTTTTTCTCTCTAAAAAAAATTCTGGCCAGGAGTGGTATAGTTGTGTTTTTCTGCTCAGGTCGATTTCCCTTGACTATATCGTTCGAAACTGAAGATATGGAGAGGGAACATCTATTATTTAGCTTATAAACATTTTATTTGTAATATGTCTAATGTAATTATGTTGTTTATTATTCTGCGCTGGAAACCGTACTTGGATACATGATGAATTGTCGTATGAGTACTGGACCTAAGTCGTTTAAATGGAAGTCGAAGCAATGACGCCGCCATGATGTCGACAAATATGATACCGATGATGAAAATGGCAGTTCATTCGTCATTGGAGTCGGTAATGCTGATGTTTTGAAGATTATTGGTGAGTGTTTTGACTATTATTATAACAACGTGCGGAGAATTAAACAAACACTCGGAAACATCTAGTTCTAGCGTGCCGACGGTCCTCCCGCCGAGAGCAATTGCCACGAACATTCTAAGTGTCGTCACTGCACCCACAGGCTGTTTATAGCGTAGCTCTCAAAAGAACCCAGAACTGTCAGCTATTTCCGCGACTTTTTAAGCATGCTGTTTACTCTGTTTATAGTTATAATTATAAACTGTTAAGTCAGGGTATTAAGCACTTAGTTCAAAAATATGTATCGGTCACGCTGTACGCAGGTAACTCAGTCAGAGGGGAGTATTGTCCAAGTTCGTTGCATCAGTAGATTTTGTGTTAAAAAATAAATCACTGAAAATGGTAACCTAACTTTCGACTTGCCAGTGGCCTCTAAGTCGGGTTCTCCTGCACTGACCAAGAGGGGTCTCTGCACCTCTCCCCTAATTGCCCTAGTAAAGAAGTTGCGCCACGCCGACGTGCGTTAATGAAGAAGGAATACTTATGCGGGAGCGCGCGGAGTTTCCTGACAAATGTGGCTAGGAGTTTTATACTCCCTTAGTAATGACGCTGGGACCTCCATGTATGTAGACCTTGATCTATTCCTGAACCCGAGTGCCGGTAAAGCTTTAGTTTGTAAGTCGGATCTGCCAGTCTGAATAATGTCAATGTTCTCTTGTTGTATTTTGATTTTTAAGGGGCCCCTCTACTTAATATGATAAGCGTGTCAAAAGTTAATGTGTATAATGTTGATAGATTTTTAAGTCTAAATGGATATAAAGAGTTATAGTGCAATGAATATCACGTTGTCAAGGAGCATTTCGTAATAATTGGTCTCGAACTCTTAGCACCCCTTACCGAACGCCATACCTCGTGTTCGAGTTTGACGAAACCATATCGATTGTGGGGGATGCTACAATTTCCTCTCTTCACCTAGCCAAAATGGCTATGCTATCAATAGCACAAAAGAAACTTTCCAAATCAATGGAGTTGTCATTACCAGAAAAGGTAGGAATGAGGTGGGTAAAACCCGAAACTGCGGAAACAGTGCCCTTAGCTGCTTTCGTTTCAGTGTTATTATTTTCTACCATCTTTTCTCTATTATCACAGTCCCTGGTCAGACGCTAGTTGTGGTGAATGGGTTGTGATCATATCGGGAAATCATTAAGCTTAGTCAAGGTGTAGGAGAGGATAGCAGAGATTTAATGACAAATCATAATTTTAAGAAATACAATGCATATAAAACAAATGCATTCTAAATTGCCTTTTCCTAATGCTTAACATCAAACTATGCCACAGAAATATATACAAGGCTTAATAATGATAACAGGTTGTTGCAAAAGTTTTTTTCCGGATTTTTATTCCAACACAAAAACGATTGAACTTGAATGACAGATTCAGCTCATGCAGATGCCAGGCAATGGTTGAAAAGTGAACCTTGAATTGTTCTGCGAGTTCCCTCGTTGTTACATTGTGATCTTCATCATTTGCTTGGCATAGATCACCATCTGAAATCATGATTGGCCGACGAGTGAGGTGCATCTTGAAGAATGCTATCTCCGCCTCTCAACTGCCGATACCATTCTTCTCTTGTATGTAAACTAACAGAGCCATCACCTAAACATTGGCAAATGTTTCGGTGACATTGTGCAGCACTGATCTTTCCTGAATACTCGTAGATGATTATTGCTCGAATATGCTTGTGTGAAAGGTCCATTTCAGAACGTTGATGGCACTCACAAATGTATAGTCAGAAAGTCGATTCTTGGACGTAATATAGCAAATATATAAATACAATTAAAAGAAATCCCCTGATATTAATGAACTTTGGGTCTTACATTATCAAAAATAATAAAAATCTGCAAAGTAATTCAACCAGCAAGATAGTTATTGTGTGATATTACAACAAGAAATTTTTGCTGAATATTTAGATTAATTATCGTAAGAGAAAAAGAAAGGATTGGTCCTAGGCAGGTTATTTATATATGACAGGCGATTTATTTACAAATGAATGATTAACTCGTTTGGGATGGTAAGTGCAGGACGGCACTTTTAAACGTTTTTATAATAAAGTCAGAAATAAAATTTTTTATCTTTTTAATTATTAGGTCTAAGGAAACAAACCTGCTGTATTCTATACAGTAAACCTTTCTCTGTAAAAATACAGTACAATTAGCTTAGAGAATTAATTAATGTATTTATAATAATTTTTTTAAATTGAAGATGTGCGGAAGTTAGAAACCTAATGTCGATCTCATATAGCCATCATCTGCTTTTTCATTTTAAATTATATTTTCATTCTACAGATTCAGAACTTGCATTTTATGAAATTATGTAGCTTCCTTATTAGTTCCATACAAGTTTTACTGCACAAATATGTATAAAAAATATTTTATCCTACCTTCACTTCACGCTTGTAATTTTTTTGTCACTCTATGCCAAGTTGAAATTTCCCGCCTTATTGTGAGTCTGTTCTAGCAGATAGGTATAGAAAACTTTTTTATTTTAATCCTGAGATCTTGTTCTTTATTATAAGTATAATTATAATTCAAAAATTGAATTTAGAAAATAGAAATAAAGTAAAATGTAGGAGGATTCACCACAATAAGGTGTGACTGTTGCCACGATGACGTCATTTCAAAATGCATTCCGAA
>JAHWFO010073459.1:57622-86810 GCA_023313115.1 Rhysida immarginata
GTGGTCCATTGACATTCGGTGTGTCAATTGCGGTAGGTGTCATTACTTCGAAAAAGACGAATGTGACAAATGAATCATTATGGTATCACAAAAATAGAGAACAAAGAATCAAGAATGCAAATAAGAAAATGGTTGAATATGACTTTACCATACTGGATCTCGACTGATCCTGAATGTTGAAGAGGGTACTTTACTCGTGGAAGCCTGATTTTGAAATGAATCTTGAATTTCGCGCTTCCCCTTTTATATCCCAGGCTGATCCCGCACTGAATCATTGGATCGCCCTCTGGTGGCACAGCCAGAAACACTCACAATACTTCCGGTATAGGAGGAGAGAACAACAAGAAAGTGATCAGCGAAGCCAAGAGTTCCCAGCATGCCAAGCGTCGAGATACTACTATATAAGGCTAATAATCATAAGAAAACTTAACAAAACAAGCAAATTAATTCCAAGAATAGGTCTCCTTATATTCTAGAGTTCCTCCACAATCATTACAAGAGGATAATATAAAGTTTTCATTAAATATATTCTTCAAACGAGTAGGTAATGATCTCCTCCAGTGTTAAGCCTAACGGCCGCATGGTGCAATCTTCGACATTGTTTGTGGGCTTTTGTACCACCCGAGTTTCATGGGATTTTGTCCCAAAACATTACACGGGAAGTTGACACCGATATCTTTAAGAAAGTGTCATGTAACCCTTTTAAAAGGAGGGTTACTGTAACCTTAAAAAAGAAACAAATTAAACTGACTTAGTCACACTATAAACTTCCAAACTGCCTCGACAAAGTGGAGGCAGTTGCTTTTGTCGAAGTTCCTTTCTGTGCTGATGATATTCACACAAATTTACCGTGTAATATACATTAATTACATTGCATATTCAGTGTCCAGTTCATTATACAGTAAATTAATTCACCTTTTATTCGAATGTCTCATCGCCAATGGTACCATAATATGAAACTACTAAACTTCTTCCAAAGATCGCTATACTTTCAAAGCCTACAAGATATAGAAAGCTTATGCAGGGAAGTTATGAAAAATAATTAACTGAATAAAGATTACTAAGAAAATTGATATAAAGTCGATGTGTGAGTGGGAAAGCTTTCCCTATCAATGTAAGGCTATAAATTCCAATGGTTTTAATGGGGGACATGTCAGCAGGAAACCTGAAGAAGCCCAGCCTTTTGCAGGTAGCTAATTGGGTGAAACAGGCTTGGGATTCGATTCCTGAAGACACGGTTAGAAGAAGTTTCTTGAAAACTGGCATAAGCAATAAAATGGATGGTACAGAAGATCATCTTTTGTGTGATGATGAAAATGTAGATGCAGCCAATGGCTCAGAGGAAGACGGTTCACTTGAAGATTGAGATACAGATGTCAAGCTAACTGAGGAAGATTGGAAAGACCTCTTCGAGAGACACAGATGAATCAGATTTTGATGCTTTTTGAATTGTAAAGATCCAGATTATTTAAAAATTTAAAAATAAAGATTTTTTTCCTGTATATTTTTGCACATTTTATTTCTCGCGAGGAGTCAAAAATGGGGATCGCATTATACGAGAGGATAGTATTTTTGCTGAATTTTTGGGCCGAAAAAGTGGAATCGCATTATACAAGGGGTCGCATTATAGTAGAGGATTTACGGTAATAAAATTAAAATTGGTAGATTGAAAAAGTTTTAATATAAATATAAAAATTAATTTGATAAAAGTTTATTTAAATTATATTTCAATAATTATTTATAAAATTATATTTTGATAAATAAAATTACAAAAACTACAAATACAATATATTTTAAAATTTCTCAATTACATGTACTTCTTTTATTAAGGATAAATAAATGAGGTGAAAATGAACTAAAAATTTAATCCGGCTATCATTAAATTACCTCAATGTATCATTTTTTATACGTAAAAAATTATAATTGAAAACAAAATTTATACGAAAATCAATAGTTATAGAATGTACTGATAGTTAGATGATAATGATAAGAAAATTTTAAAAAAATGCATTTAAACCGGATGATAGAAGTATAACTCACTTGATAGGGCCAACTGGGCCAACAGTGGCGGAGTTTGTAGCAGACGATGAAGTTTGCAGTACTTTCCTAATCTACAGCTTTAATTTTTACACCTAAATTGCGACGTCTGGTGACAAAAATTTTAAACTGCAGCTAGTGAATCAAATGCATTGCAGTGCTGGCTGATGACACAGCCTGTATTATATTACAAAGGCCATGACAAAATGTACAGGGAAAGAAAAAAAAGATATGAAATTCTGGTGGTTAATAAACTCTTTACTCTCTAAAAACTTAATTACAGCAAGATCACCAATAAAATTCTTCGTACGCTAATAAAAACACTTATTTATAAAAAGAATTTTAAGAAATAAATTGTTTTTATTTAAATTACAAAAAATTCACAGGAAAAAAATAATTAAAGGATGGAGCGCCATCCTGTGACAGAAATGCTCTCTAAAAATTAATTAAAGCAAGATCACAAATAAAAAAAATTCACAAGAAAAAATAAAGGACGGAGTGCCACCTGGTATCGTCACATCAAGTGTTTTGGCGTCAAAAAAAGTATTCTCTCTAAAAGAAAAATGAAACTCATTAACCAAAAAGGCGGTTGATATTTCACAGCTCTATTCCTTCGTTAATAGGCTTATTGGGCGGACTGTTCACGCAAAAATAATGAACGAAAAAAAAGTCCTCGTTCCTCAGTCGCTTCATCATCCGCTGTTGTCTGCATTAGTCAATGAAAATGGAAATCATTTTAGAGACGAATGATCTCGACGATAGAACCAAAACTAAACTCTATAATCACACGTTGCAAAGGTACTTAAATTATCCCCTCAGTAGGCAGATAGATGAATTATCCCCTGAGGGGTCGGCAGCGGCGACAGACGGAGTTTTGTCATCATCTTCCATCAGGTATTCTCTTCGTGAAAAAATTCGTTTTTAAATATTTTATAACAATTTATATACTTATATTATAAACGGAGGAGTAGTGATAATTATATATTAATTGAGATGAATAGCACTCCTTTAATTAAAAGAAGACAATAAATTAAAATAAATAATAAAAAACAATGAAAAAAGTCACCCAAGTAAAAGTTTAAGGACGAAATTTAAATGAAACACAGGACTTGTGAAGAAACTTAGATGAAACACAGAAGAAACACAGAAGAGACGAAGATCCAGTGAAGAAACGTTACACGAACACAGGGAGGTACACAGGTTACAGATGAAGAGGGTCTATGATGGAAGTTCGATGATTCGTAATACGTAAATGACTAACTTGAATAACGTTTTCGGGATTTTTTTCCCATCCTCAGTATTAAAGTTTTTTGAAAGTTTTACGTATTCAAAGTTCATTTGTTTGTAAATGTCAATAGAAAAAACAGTTCAATAAATGTCCCAAATGCATAATAAACAAATAACTCAAATTAAAATGCGCATATGAATTAATTAAGCATGTAAGGTCTGAACCTTTACACCTCTCCCCGTCTGTAGTAAACCATTCTCTTACGTGTGCTCTATCATTCCAAAATTCGTGGTGATTCCTGCTGTCCATTCGAGGGTGAGTCACCTACCTGAGCCATTTAAGCAAAAGGGTCTTAAAAGTAATGAAAAATCTCCATCTTACAACCTTAAAAGGTCTTAAATAAGAAAGATTCTGGATGCAAAATCTTAAATAAACTTTTTGGTTTTGAGAATGATTCATCGTCGTTCCCGACGGAAAAGAAAAAGTTCAAACGTCCATAATGTGTCTAACAAAGTGTTCGCAAAAATTCCTCGTGGCACTGAAAGTTCATTTCGGTAGAAATTGTTCATAATCATAAGGATAATTAAGCACGTTTGCACATTTTTAGAACTGTAAATAATTAATTCATGACAGTAAGTCACAGCAACTTTCATATTCAAATCAATTCCTTCGCAATGGGTCGGCTGGACACACTTACTTGTATCCATATTTGAGTCCGCCTCCCCGTTGCGTACAAAGATTTCTTAACAGATTAGTTAGAGTACTTAGAATTCTATAGTCTAGAGAAAAATTCAAAAAAAATTGTTTGAATGATGAAAAAAAAAGATTGAATCACTAGAATACGAGAATACTTAACGTGGAAAGAAAATGGATTACAGTTCGGCAAAGTTTGAAACACACAGAAAAACTGTTCACTTTTGCATTTAACATATTGAGCAAGTTCCACTCTGTAACTATTGAAAGTTCAGTTTACCTTTGGCACTGTACACCAGTTCAAAGTTCTGCACATGGTTTCATTACACACAGCAGGTTCAAGGCATAGCTGTCACACTCACACAGTCAGCTTACTGTAATCACTCCGGCGTCCCTCAACAAAAGGAGGCACCCTTCGTGGGCGCGTGTCTTGTGTCCTCGTTCGTTGTGGTGGGGGATGCAAGTCGAGCTTCGGTGCTCTTCCTTTGGTCATGGTGTGGCTCTCCTCAGTGGCAGGGGTGGGGTCCTGTTGTGGCGAGCCCTCACGGTTCACTGCAATAGAGTCAAAGAAAAAATTTTTGTCCCACAAATGGCAAAGCATTTCAACCCAAACGATACATATTTACTAGTACTTCAAAGTCAATAACTCGTCTTAAAATGTAAAATCACACTAGAGACACACCAATTTAGGCGTCCGATCTCAGACAGGAAAAAGTGCCGAAAAATGCATTTTTGTAAACGTCCAGTGAGGCTTGGCATATCTTAGTACATAAAATGATCAAATACACTGGGCGGTAAAGACTTAAGAAAAGAAAAAAATGTTGTTTCATGAGACTGTGTTGAATCCAATGCCGGTAAACACAAGAAAAGAACTCGTCGCAATGTTTTCGTGTTAAATAAAGAGAATATAGAGTGAAAGAACTTAAAAATATAATCGATGTCATTGGAGCAGGACAGCTTTTTCCAACTCCGGTCCGATTGTCAAGCTCGCTTACTATGATAAAAGACAACACCAAAAGAAATTTTCCAACTTTCAGATGAACACAAGAAACATTCGTATAACCAGAAAGTATTTGTTTTTAAACTGGTGGAGGGGCGTATTTGTTTATAAACAAGGGAATTCGGGGTCAGCCAGCCTGAGGCGCCTCTTTCAACCTGGAAGTCGAGGTATCTAATCTTCCTTCCAAAGAGGGTCACGTGGCTGGCTTCCTCCTCTTCTTCAAGACTCCTCGGTCTCCACGCTGTCTCTGAAGTTCGGGTGGGGGGGGGGGGGGGTGTGTTCGAGTGGCACTCCCCAAAAGGTCGTAAGAGGTCGTTCTGCACGGGTTAGACGGGGCACGCGTGGTTGTCTCAGCCGGCACGCGTATACGTGACGATCTCAGATTCCTGCTCTGCACTGTGGATACAATAAACGAGTTTACCGGACCTCATGGCCATGAAGGACATCGCGGGCCACAAAAAATAGTAGGAATGGAAAAGAAAGGCGAATGGAACATGTCGGTCGAGGGGTGTGTTCGGATTTAATGGTCGCGAAGGACATAGCTATCTTTGCAAAGGTAGGCGGTCCAAGAATGATAACGAAAGGAAATGAGAGAGTATGGAAAAAGGCTGCCTGGCACCCACACCAATTGTAAGGATTCAAAAAATGAAAAGAAAACGTGCTGGTGTCGAATGAAGACGAACGGTTGGGCACCGTCCCGCAGCTCCCGTCATCAAATCAGGTGAGACTCGGTGGCATTACACATTCACCGATGTGCAATTCCACGCACGTACCCCATAGGGCTGTTTTAGACCACGTTTGTCGTTCAACAGTGCCCCAGCGAGCCCTGTGCTCTAAGGCGCCCAGATTGGGGCCACACCCGGCACCACCACGCTACGGGGCACACAACCGTGCTACGGGACGCCCATTACCCTCTGAGGAGGTGGGCCATCCAGGGCACATTTCACTTATGGTGGAAGCTCCGTCAGAACGACTCACGTCCTCCACCCTCGATGGGGCTTTTTAGCTTTGTTTTCACTATTTCAGACATTTTAGGGCACCAGTTCTTGTTTCAGAATATCTGTCGATTTACATTGGAACACGCCGCACTGGGCCTCAAGTGGGAATTACGACGTTTCATTTTAGTTTGTATCAGTTAGGGTAAGTCTTCTCCTCGTAACAAATCGTAACCCGACCATCATCGACCCGCTGCAGTTTGGTGAACCAGCACGATGACGGGCCAGGGTTAAGAGGTGTT
Organism: Rhysida immarginata; assembly: GCA_023313115.1. Taxonomy (NCBI): domain Eukaryota; kingdom Metazoa; phylum Arthropoda; class Chilopoda; order Scolopendromorpha; family Scolopendridae; genus Rhysida; species Rhysida immarginata. The sequence continues at coordinate 63,818 of JAHWFO010073459.1, forward strand.
ATGTTACCCCGGCCTCAGGCTAGGGGTTTATTAGGCTTCCTCGCCAACTTGCATGTGAAAATGGTTAGGATTCAATGGGTCGGATAAGGGAAAATTGACAGGTAGGCAGGACGATTCCCACTAGCTGACACGCACTCGTACATAGGGTCACGCACGATGGGTAATCGGTGGGATCTGGTTTTCAGGGTAAAACGGGCAGGCAGTGCGATTCCCACAAGCTGACACGCACTTGTACGTAAGGGTCACGCACAAAGGTTCGTCTATGGAACTGGTTTTCAGGGTAAGTAAGGAAAGCGTTTTGGGACACAAAAGGGAGGGCCGGACAAGAGGTAATATAGGTAAAACACGGATTCCATAGCTCGAAGCTCGGGTTCCCACCTCAAAGCAAGCAAAGAAACAACGAAAGTAGTGGTATTTCAACGGCGGCAGACGCCCCTCCTTGGGGAAGAATGCCGTCTCCCACTTATGCTACACCCTCCGTGTCTCTTCACAGAGCCAGACTAGGGTCAAGCACAACAGGGTCTTCTTTCCCCGCTGATTCTGCCAAACCCGCTCCCTTGGCTGTGGTTTCGCTAGATCGTAGATAGGGACAGTGGGAATCTCGTTAATCCATTCATGCGTGTCACTAATTAGATGACGAGGCATTTGGTTAAATAGAATGATTGCCAGGGACAGAACTGAACATCCCGGGGAGTTTAAACAAGTGTCGAAGCATTCTGACCCGGGCAGGACCTTCTCAGGTGATGGGCAGATTCAGCAACAGCCCCTTTTCAGGGACTGCTGCTATGGGCAAGGAAAGGGGCCCCGTCAGTCTGATTGTCTCGCGGTCCCCCTCCAGCCCATTACCACAGGGAACCTCATAGCTTTCGCTGTGATGTCCCCGTGCCTCGCAAGATGTTCTGCGGACTCGAACCCACCAGAGCTGAAATAATAGGAAGTGAGTAGGGTTAGTGTTACCCAACACCAACAACCAGAAAAACTTTAATTAATATAAAAGTTCTTTGGTGTAGACCAAAAAAAAAGAATTAAAATTAAAATAAGGCCCAGATCGGGGTAGTAACTGTGGCTACCATGACACAAATTTACGTGCGAACCTTTTCAGCAAAATCAGGGATCCTGGGATGGTAGAGGCCGAAAAGAGTGCCAGCTGGACATGTCAATCCCCGTGCCCCGAAGACCAAGCCGACATGGTCTATGCGATCCGGTCTTACCCCCGGAAGCACCAGGTGGAAAGCGTGCAAGGTCGGACAAGCTCCCGCGCAGTCCGCTATAATCACCCGATCAGGAAGGTGGAAAACAAGCTCGGGTTTTAAGCGCTCCCCGGTCATAGTGGAGCACACCAGCTCTCTCTCGACCCGGATTCCGGGATTGGCACTGGTAACCATCCCGGATATTAGCTTGGCCAGATAATCATGCCTAGCTACGTGGGGGAGATGCACGGACTCGCATTCCTGAAGAATGTGAAACGCAGTCTCGGGTCGTCTGTTGCATCTGCGGCAAAGTCTCGACTCAGATAAACGGGACTGCTTATTTGTAAGAGCACGACACGACACCAGATTAGACCGGAGCCGCAGTGCCCTCACACAGTCCCCCTGATGCAAGACTTTGCTTCTGGCCCGTAACCATTCATTGGCAATAGGGTCCCCTTTGAAGGTGAAAAGGTCTATCCGCCAGCTCCGTCCGGTGGTGTAACAAAGCTAGTTTAACTTGATCTTTCTCGTTAACACCAACCGGGACGTGGAATTCCCCATAAAGACGCTGAACATAATCATCCATGACCGGCAGCTGTAGCACGGCCGTGGCAACTGGGGAATCCAGCCTCTTCAGGCCAGCAAACGACTGGATTTGGGTCTCAACAGTGGCCAGACGTAGCCGCTGTATACCGAGTCTGCCTTCCCTGCTTCTGGCATAAACCAGGCAGTTAGGGAACCCTACGGGCAAATGCAGCCAACGCTTCACATATTGTCGGATATTTTTATCCACACGATCAGCGCTGGTACGGACGAATAGCGAGTTACCCAAGGTGAATAGCAACCGAGGGATCACTACCGTCCGTAGCAGATGCAAACGTTGAAAAGGTTAGAGTGCCGCTCCTGAGTTGATATCCAGGAGTTCCAGAACAGGGTGCCAATCTAAATTCGGTGCCTTTCCAGCAAAGTTCTTCAAGCCAAGATACAACAACGACTGGACAGGCGGGAGCGGCAAGATGACCGAATGCGGTAAATCAGACAGCCGTCAGAGTCAAACCCCCAGCCGAGGTACTTCGTCTTGGAGTGGTTTAAAACCAAACCCTGACATAAGAGGTAACGCTTCGACTGATTGACCAGCAATTGCAGCCCTTGAATATCGCTGGAAAGGGTGAGAAGATCTTCAGCGTAGGCCATGGCAGAGATGGTGATCCCGGGCGCGATCTCCAAACCTGCTTCATTGCTGTTGAGTCTGGCCAAAAGGGGGTCCAACATTAAGTTAAACAAAAACAGTGACAGTGGATCGCCCTGCTTTATCCCAATTAATAGCAGGACCGCCACATCATCACTGCGGCCGTCCCAACTGTGCATCGTCGTGGCACGTTCGTACAGGTCCCGCACGAGGAGGCAATAGTGCAGGGGGACGCCGCTATCCTCCAGAGACCATAACAGCGCCTCGTGAGAAACGCTGTTAAAGCCCTTCGCGATGTCCAGCGAGCAGGCATAAAAGGGTCGATGAGCACGACGGCAATGCTTCATCAAACCCTGAAGGAGGATAAGGTTGTTAGCCACACTCTTATCCTCCATAAAGCCAGCCTGGAGTTGGTGATGCTGAATCACTGACTGAAGACGACTGACCAAGATCCGTGCGTAAACCCAATACAACACGGATGAGATGGTTATTGGTCGAAGGTCAGCCGCTGACGATGGCTGGCCCGCCTCATCTCGCCAGGGATCCGCCTGAAAGCAATGAAAGTCAGTTGGAATATATTGCAGTCAGGACTTCAACAGGGACAGATCGCAAACTCTCCATCGTTAGGAGCGGTGGCTGTGAAAGCCGCCCGGACCTCTGCGACAGATGGCAAATCGAGGGAAACGGGTTGAGCAACCGAAGCCACTCGCCCAATCCTCCGTGGAGGTTGCGTATGCTTCCCTGCAAAGATAAGGTCTAAGACCGTGTGGATCTCCGATAAACCAGGGGTTCCCACAACGGCCTCATCCCCCTCCCGCATAAGGGCATCGCAACAGACACTTGGACCTCGAGTGAACAGATTCTGGTGTCGCTTATATCTCTCCCGCTTTCGGGCAGCCCGATTGTGGGGAGAGGGGGGATCACTCCTGGCTGATGGCCCCTCATGGGCCAGCCGTTCTGCCATATAACCTGGTACGAATTTACGTATCAGGTCAGAGATGACAGAAAACGGGGCCGGACCTGACGCTAGATCTTCCGCCAGGTTGGAAAGAATATCACGCCAACCTGCCTCTCGGAGCAACTCTGAGATGACTTCAACAGTGGGGCCAATGGCCGTACTGGAATCCGCCACCTCAGGCTGGCTTAGGGTCTCATCAGGCAATCCACTATCCCGGGCATTGAGAATCATCCCAATTTCCGGGGGTGGACTACCCCACAGAGCCCTCTCATCCGCCACCATGGCCCGATAATCAGGGCACATCCGGATGCGGCAGATGGGATTGAGTGTCTGCCCCTGAAATTTCTGATGAATCTTTTCATTTATCTTTACGATATCAGGGGGGAACGAGGCTTCAACGGCTGCCATAGCCCGGAGCTCCGCCGGAGACCACTGACCACGGGTCACTGCCTCTTCAGGAACCTCGGCATGAACAGACCGCTTATGCCTCGTACAGGCTGCAATCAAATTAAATTCTCGGCCGCACCCGACAAGGTCACAGCGGCACGAGGTATTGCCCTTGGCATGTGCTTTACGGCACTTAGTGGCGTGGGAAGTCATGCTCGTGTACTTGCTAAAAGTTTTCTCACAAATTACGCATGTGAACAAGACTTCCAGATCATGGACTTTCAATGGCCGGAGGGAGCGCTCCAGACACCGCAAGAGCCACGGTGCTTTATGGGAACAACTTCCCTCTCTCCGGGCGAGCCGATTCCAGGGAATCCGTCCCTTACAAAGAAAAGACAACTTTTCCCGGGACTCCCGCCGACGTCTCCGAGTTCGTTTGCGTTACCGCATCGGACCCAAGAGGATCCAATCTCCGCATCCGGGTTCGGGAATATTAACCCGATTCCCTTTCGGGCTATCGGGGTCGTTTACAATTTTTATTTTGCACTGACACCCCTATTCGGAACAGGTTTCCCCTATTCCTTAGGGCCGACTGACCCATGTTCAATTGTTGTTCACATGGAACCCTTCTCCAATTCAGTCCTTAAGGTTCTCACTCGAGTATTTGCTACTACCACCAAGATCTGCACCGGCGGCGGCTCCAGGCGGGCCTACGCCCGACACCTTCGACGCACACCGCCGCGACCCTCCTACTCGCCGGGGCTTTTGGCTTACCAGAAATCTTTCTGCCCCGGCGGCTGGGTATGGGCTCGACGCTGGAGCGCCATCCATTTTCAGGGCTAGTTGCTTCGGCAGGTGAGTTGTTACACACTCCTTAGCGGATTCCGACTTCCATGGCCACCGTCCTGCTGTCTATAGCAACCAACACCTTTCATGGGGTCTGATGAGCGTCCGCATCGGGCGCCGTAACCCAGCGTTTGGTTCATCCCACAGCGCCAGTTCTGCTTACCAAAAATGGCCCACTGGGCACTCGCATCCGTCTACCGAGCAGGCCGGAGAGGGCGCGAACCCTCCCCAACCTGTCGTTCATTAAGTTTTTTGTGAGGTCCGGGCTTCAGTCGAGCAAGCCGGACTTCTCACCCATTGAAAGTTTGAGAATAGGTTGAGGTCGTTTCGGCCCCAAGGCCTCTAATCATTCGCTTTACCGGATGAGACTGCGTTCCTCACCGAGCACCAGCTATCCTGAGGGAAACTTCGGAGGGAACCAGCTACTAGACGGTTCGATTAGTCTTTCGCCCCTATACTCGGGTCCGACGATCGATTTGCACGTCAGAATCGCTACGGACCTCCACCAGAGTTTCCTCTGGCTTCGTCTTGCCCGAGCATAATTCACTATCTTTCGGGTCCCAACGTGTGTGCACTGGCTCCATTTCGCCGACAAGAAGCAGCTGAGATGGGCCGGCAGTGCGCTGCCGAGCTCCACCGCGGGGTATTGCACACGCGAATGGAAGTAGAGCTTCGCTCACCTGGATGGATCCTGCCTCGGTCAGGCCCTGACTTTCACTTTCATTGCGCCTTAGGGTTTTGTAATGCTTTGCGAGTAACCCTATGACTCGCGCACTTGTTAGACTCCTTGGTCCGTGTTTCAAGAAGAGTTGGGTGGGCAACCCCCGAGACGTTCTCCAGCGAGACACAGGGTCTTCCTGGCAAACATGTCAGACCCCCGAGTACAAATAGGCTATAAACCTTCAATATATTTCTAGCTGGAGGCATCTCTTCGTCCTTGAGGAAAGATGTTCTCTAACGAGATGCAGGGTCTTCCTGGCAAGCATCTCAGACCCGCGAGTACAAATTTACCGACCCTCAGACAGGCATGGCCCTGGGAAAAACCCGGGGCCGCAATGTGCGTTCGAAACGTCGATGTTCAATGTGTCCTGCAATTCACATTACTTCACGCAGTTGGCTGCATTCTTCATCGACCCACGAGCCGAGTGATCCACCGCTTGGATTTGTATTAAACAAAAATAGTCTTTTTCGTTCATGAGCAGTCCATTGGCGTAGATGCATCTACAAGCCAACATGGACTGTCAAACAACCTAGATTCTGGTCTAGCTGGATTCAACTTGCCATGGGAATCCTCTCGGTTGGCAGACAAAATATTTAACCGAGGTTTGAGAAAGGGTGCTGGGTGGCCCTATCCCTGTGCTTCCGCGCAGAACAAACCAAAGCGCCCGAAGCGTTCCAAGGGAGGGGCCAAGGAAGGTAACGACTGCGTCCCACAGACCTCCACTACATGCTTTTCCTCAGTGTTCATAGACACTAGGCGCTTGTCAAAAGTGGATGGGATAGCAGCAGTCGCCCTTCCGTTTGTGGCGGCCACACTCTGGCTTCTGCATAGTTTGCAGAACAGTAACTGAAGCTCTTTAAACCTCTCTCCCTACTGGCTGGCACCCAAGGCAGTAACCCTTCAAGGCAGGCTGCTTCGCTGTGCCAATTTCGAGCGACCAGTAGGGCATAGCCCCGTGACTGTCCCACTAAACGTGAAAATCTCGCGGGGAAGGCAGAAGTAGCTTTCAGAATCTACCTGCGAAAGCCCTTTGCCCACCTTCTCCCACAGACAAGTAACGAAACGGTACCTCTGCTTCAGTCGCTAGCAGGGAACACTCATGCTATGGGAAAACTGGCAGTCGTCCCCGCACGCTTTCGCAGGACGTTGAGAAGTTGCGTGTGCATGGCCAGAATGACGCGGTCATCGGGATAGGTACCCGAGCTTAAAGATAAAAAGAAATCTAGGGAGGAGAGCAGCCGGCTCGAGAGCCGTCACGCAAACCCATGTCAACCCAGAAACAACGGCCAACACAGCTGTCGGCAGCCAAGCCTTACCAGAACCCTTTGGCTTTTTTATGGTTCCAGTGGCTGCCACTTGGCATCGCCGTTCCTTCCATACCATCTCTCTTGGACTAGAGAGCGTGTGGCAGGGCCCAACGGACACTCTGCCTTCTTGTACATCCGAGCTTTCTCCCACACAGCCATGCAAGCTGTTCGCTACAGACGAAAGTATCGAATCAAGTCATCAGAGCCTCTGGAGGAACTGGCTGTTTCCTCGACCTGTCGCAGCCTACAGAACGTTCGGATTCTTTGCCTGGTCTTCAGGGTTTAGTGGAAAAACTGCTACGCAGTATGCACTTACTGTTAGCCCGCTTTACCGCGACTGTCAGAAGCGGTCTGCGGGTTCGAGTACGGACGTGCGACTCGTTGCGAGTTTTAAAAGTAATCTTACAATAATGATCCTTCCGCAGGTTCACTTCCTCTAAATGGTCAAATTTGGTCGTCTTCCCGGCACGCCACCGCGACCCGAGGGTCGCAGCGACCGCCATTCCGAAGACCTCACTAAATCATTCAATCGGTAGTAGCAACGGGCGGTGTGTACAAAGGGCAGGGACGTAATCAACTCGAGCTTATGACTGGCGCTTACTGGGAATTCCTCGTTCACGGAGATTAATTCCAAGCCCTGATCCCTATCACGAAGGAGGTTCAACGGGTTACCCGCTCCTTCCGGAGTGGGGGAAAGCATACGCTGATTTCTTCAGTGTAGCGCGCGTGTGGCCCCGGACATCTAAGGGCATCACAGACCTGTTATTGCTTAATCTCGTGCGGCTGAGCACCACTTGTCCCTCTAAGAAGCGATCATCCGACAGAGGCAAAGCCGTTCCTCCGCCCCCCACTCCATCGAAGAAGGGGGGGTTAAGAGGCGCCGGCATGTCTATTTAGCAGGCTAGAGTCTCATTTGTTATCGGAATTAACCAGACAAATCTCTCCACCAACTAAGAACGGCCATGCACCACCGCCCACCGAATCATGAAAGAGCTCTCAATCTGTCAATCCTTCCGGTGTCCAGGCCGGGTGAGTTTTCCCGTGTTGAGTCAAATTAAGCCGAAGGCTCCACTCCTGGTGGTGCCCTTCCATCAATTCCTTTAAGTTTCAGCTTTGCAACCATACTTCCCCCGGAACCCAAACACTTTGGTTTCCCGGAAGCTGCCCGCCGAGTCATCAGAGGAACTCCAGCATCGTTTATGGTTAGAACTAGGGCAGTATCTGATCACTTCGAACCTCCAACTTTTGTTCTTGATTAATGAAACATTCTTGGCAAATGCTTTCGCAGTAGTTCGTCTTGCGAAGGTCCAAGAATTTCACCTCTAGCGTCGCAATACAAATGCCCCCCGTCTGTCTGGTTCTGAAATGCCTATTAATCATTACCTCAGGTTCTGAAAAACCAACAAAATAGAACCGAGGTCCTATTCCATTATTCCATGCTGGGCTATGCGGGCGGGACACGCCTGCTTGGAGCACTTTAATTTGGTCACCCAAGACACTCAACGAAGCGCACCGAGGGACGGCCGGCAGGATGGCTCCGGGGCCGGTAGTGAGACCGCGCAAAGGCGGAATGCCGGATCGGCACCGAGATCCAACTTCGAGCTTTTTAACCGCAACAACTTTAACATACGCTATTGGCTGCTGGCACCAGACTTGCCCTCCAATAGATCCTCGTTAAAGGATTTAAAGTGTACTCGTTCCAATTATGGGGCCTCGGAAGAGTCCCGTATTGTTATTTTTCGTCACTACCTCCCCGTGCCGGGAGTGGGTAATTTGCGTGCCTGCTGCCTTCCTTGGATGTAATAGCCGTTTCTCAGGCTCCCTCTCCAGAATCGAACCCTGATTCCCCGTTACCCGTTACGACCATGGTAGGCGCATAACCTACCATCGACAGTTGATAAGGCAAACATTTGAAAGATGCGTCGCCGGTGCAAGAACTGTGCAATCGGCGTCAATTTATCCAGAGTCACCAAACGGGAATGGATCCTTTCCGATCCGTATTGGTCTTGTTCTAATAAAAGCGCTTGTCCCCGAAGGTCGGAGCTTTTGGGCATGTGTTAGCTCCAGAATTACCACAGTTATCCAAGTAGGCTGGTACGATCAAAGGAACTATAACTGATTCAATGAGCCATTTGCGGTTTCACCTTAATGCGGTATGCACTTAGACATGCATGGCTTAATCTTTGAGACAAGCATATGACTACTGGCAGGATCAACCAAGTACATGACGTAAACACCCTCGGCCGATTTATTTTTCAAAATAACGTGAATCTCCGCAGAGCTCACAGTAGCACCACAGACGGGCGATATATACGTCGGCGCCTTTCTAATAGATATTCTGGCTAACCGAGTTTGCTTTTCCGAAGCCGTTTGCTCTGTCTCTCTCTCTCTCTCGCCGTCAACAAAGCCTGTGAAACAAGACTTTCTATAGCTGGGTGGCCTGTCAAACGGGTGGCCTGTCACCGAACCAACGCTCGAGCAGACACCAGAACGGTTCCCACTGGAAAGTAACGACCACACAGCCCGCTGCCTCTCCACTAGATGCGTTTACGCACCATATTTTCAGGAGTCGTAAACCCTAGTGGACCGAGCTGAAGCAGTCGCCCTTTCTGTTGGCGGGGAACCTTCCAGTGCCCTTCCTTATCGAACGTTGTTAGCAACGCGGGCGCCTCAAGGAACATACCCGGGTGAATTCTAGCATTCGCCCATGGGATGACTACTCGCCTGTGCAAGTGGACACCACCTGTGAAAGAACGAGAGAGCGTAGGTCGTAGCGCACTTCTTCCTCCTATTCAGGGAGCTAGTCCAAAGAAGCTGGAGTAAAGATCCCAGGAATTATTTATTTTCCGCCCCTTTGCCTTAATAACGTTCAATATTTTTAATACGTAATAATATTGACTCCTGTTCACTCCATTCGCCTCAACGATCCTCCCTATATATATAGCACCGGACCGTCTACCCTTGGTCCGAACATTAGTAGGCAATTCAAAGTCCGGGAAAGGGGTTCACCCACCCGGCCGCATAAGAGTGAACAAACGCGGCATGAAATGCGAACCTCCGGTAAACCCTCTTGAAAGTAGCATGTTTATTTTTGGACTGTTGATGTTCGAAATTTTTTCATAGGGAGACCCTCGAAGATGTGCCTACTCAATATTGAAACCCCAGGTCGGTTGACTTCCACCCGACGAGTTCGGCTGGTCGTTCAGAGGTGCATCGCTCTGTTCACGTTGAAAATTCGAACAACGCAGATCGCGTTAATATTTAGCGGGCATATGTAACTCTTCAGGCCACATCATTCCACCAAGTTTCACGTCATTCGGAGATAGCGAAATTTTCGGTCTGGTGTCGTCATGCTCGAGCTCTGTTCATTGTGACTTAGGCGAAATTCGACTTGAAGCTCGAACCATGGCAAATCGCCGTAATATTTGGGGGGCATATGTAACTCTTCAGGCTGCATCATGCCACCGAGTTTCACATCATTCAGACAGTCAAATTTTCGGTCTGGTGGTGTCACAAACGAGCTCTGTTCATTGGGACTTAGGCAAAATTCGACTTGAAACTCGAACCACGACCAATCGCCGTAATATTTGGCGGGCACTTACACCTTACTAGCCAGCGTCTTTTTATCCTGGTTTCGCGTCGATTGAACATAGAAAAAATTCGGCTCTGGTCACGTCATGAATGAGCTTTGTTCATTAGTAGAACAACGGCAAACGCGGATATCTCGAGAACTGAAGCACCTACATCCATGAAATTTAGAGGATTTATAAGGTCCTTAAAGGACTACAGGCCTGTTAAATTTGAGCCGAATCTAACAAGAGGTTTCCAAGAAACGGGACGAAACGTCTTCTTCAGAGCTGCAATGTGCCTAGGACAGACCAGAGCCGACAGAGCCGTCTTGTTCTCTTAAGAGCACACAGGACAAATTTTCCCTGATGTGCTCTGCCACGCACATACCCCGTGCTCCGGAGAGCCCAGAGTGCCGATAAAGTCGACAAAGGCGTCTCTTCTCTCAAGTGAACAAAAGGGACAAGTCCTGTTAACACCTTTTAAAATTGCAAAAGAAATTCCAAGCAGCTAAATACAGTGACCTTTAAAGGATCCCATTTGTTTGTTTTAGACACTCGCCATTCGTGAGGAGGGCGGACTTTAAGACCATGAAGATTTTGCAGTCCGACTCCGTATGGCACGAGACTGTCCTCCCCAAGGGAAGGGGGGAGGGTAATTAACTTCGGCTCTTCGGCGGTTCCAACGGATGAAATACGGTATAGACATCGCAGACAGTTCCAGTGTGGGTGCAGTTCCAACGATGGCTGGCGAGGGCCAACTTCAAAATAATGAAGAAATCAGCAGGTGTCTTCACCCGGAAAGGCTCCTCAGTGGCCAAGCGGTTCGACGAGCAGACCACATCGTAAGCTGTCTTCTCCCATGCCGGTCAAGTGATCTTCACATGGCGATCTCCCCACACCTCCTGGTCGCAGCCCGATGGCTGCAAGACTGACTGACCAAGGACTTTCCCCGAGGTAACGAAATATGGTATTATTTAATTAAGGAGGGTGTTCACACCTAGCATCGCAGTGCATCTTTCGGACAATAGAAAAATAATTAGAAATAAAGGTGAAAGAATGCTCTTAGAAATAAAACGATAAACTACACAGCTCTAGTGCCTATGACTCACTGGAGATATATGAAACACTCCACCTGAAAACATTCAAGTATTGTATGGACTTAACTCCTCTTTTGACTTTCAGGCAGGTGGCAACCTAGGCCGGAACAATGTAAACCTTTCACCAAACAGCCAGATAGCATAGAAACCTATCCGAGCGGGCAATGGCTATCCCGTCAGACCCCGTTATCAATGTGCTAACACCACAGTTCCAAGTATGAAACTACAATAAACTCTTTCACCCAATACACCGTCTAATTAAATGGCTTAGTGCTAACTGCAACAATTACTGAAAAACTTAACGATTATATAGAATGTTTCAGTAACCTTACTAATAAAGTAAATTCGTCAACTTTATGCCTGAGTTAATCGAAAATGCCATAGACAATGAATAAAACTCTAAAATTCCAAGTATATTCTAGATGGGTTTTGCACATATGCCTCCAAATTGTTAGTAACTTCAACCAGTTTATTGTTTCAAGAAAAAAAAAATATGTCTGTCACTCTAGATAGCTACGCACTTTAAATATCCTAAGCACTGTAAATTTAAGCAACTAGTACAGTAAGAAATACAGTTCAAAGAGAGAAAAAATTTAAATTCCAGTTTCGTTCCTTCGCAAAGCATGTCTCTTACATTAACATGGAACAAAAGACTTTGATTAAATATAATTATTTCGCATAATTAACTTGAGACAACTCAAACACTCATCTTAACACTAGTCATTTAACCTTTGAACAAAAGTCAATTAATATGTTTAATAAGTAAAGGGTTCTCCCAGTGATTCTTATCTTCACCCGATCTCGAGTCAACCAAAAGAATATATGCTTTAATTATGGCAATGCACAACATTCATGCCAGCATAAAATTATTTAATCAAAAATAAGAGATAATCAATGGCTCGTGTAAAGCCTGTTCCTCTCGTTTACGTACAGAGCAAAACAATCTTGGGTAAATACTTTCTTTCTATATCCAACTATAACTTATAATCAAGCATAAAGTATGGTTTAATAAAGCATATAATAATGTTTATAAAAAAGTGTTCCACCTATGACAATTCAATCAGTTTATTTATTTATTTATTTATTTCCCACAAAAGTAAAGAAATTGTTCTTCTATTTTCTCCTTCCATTTCCTCCTTATCATTATTTCAATTCAAAAGATGGAAGGGGAGCGTTAATCTCCCTTCAGACTGGTCCACTCCCGCACTCCTAAGGAGGGGGGGGGGTTCTGTAAATGACCCTTCGTAAACGTAGAAAAAAATAAGTGGTTTCACCAAGAAAATGATTCTAAAACCCATAATATTCACAAAAGGTCGATTGCCTTTTTCGATAACGTATCCACAAAATTAATAACTAAATTATTTGCACATCTCAATAGCTGGAGTAATTCTTTCAAATGCCTAGGGTTCCTTAACATCTGTTAATAAATTTCCAGCAAATAATAATCGTTTTCATACTCCTTCCCCAGAAAATCAACATTCATCATAATTAACAGCCATTGTCAAAGAGACAAGAAAAAAAATTAACAATGTACGCATATATATACCCTCTTCATTCTATTCAGCTTAGCAAAACTTAATATCATATTTGGTTCTAAATCCTAAGCAATAATCAATGTAAAATAACATTTACGGGTGCGTAACCAAAGAGAATATCAAATTACAATTCTAAGTCAACTAATTCTACGTTACAGCTTCATTAGGAAATATTTAAACATACTCGGACAGCGTCTGCCCATCAGAACAATGCAAATTCTATTCTATCATCCCTTCAAATACTAGTAACTGCTAAAGCATAAAAGCAAAAAAAATTCCTTCAATTTCTTTCGTCGCGGTTCGTTCTCCGTGGTGGCGTATTCGTTGGGGAACTCATTCTCTCTCAACGATTGCGGCGTAGCGAGGGAGAGGAGGGGGAAGGGGTGCGTTTTGACCCCCAGTATAACGTCAAATCCCGATCTCTGTCTCTTCCCTGCTCGCTCCTCCAAGTTTACTACGGCCAACGGCTTCTCTGCCATTCTGTTAGGCCCAAATACCTTTATTTTACTTCAAACGTCTCAATTATTATTTCAAACGTCCCAATTCAAACGTGAGCAGACTGGGGTAGAAGTAATGAAATAGAATACCTTTCCACTCGTAAAAATTCACATCTTCGTTTCAGGAATAAATTAAGAAGCAAGGATAAACAAGATTCGCTCACTATGCACTGTTCATTTCCAGCCAACACACAAAAAAATGTAGATTATTTCATCAGAACCTAATAATTCTGAAAACACAGTAATACGTCCAGTAATCAACTGGCCACGTTAAATACAATGCCATTCATCTGACTCGAGAAAGAGAAGAGTCAGGAAATAAGAGCTTTAGCTCACAATAGCAAATACAACAGTAAATAGCAATTAGAATGCTTTTAAAATACTAAATAGAATGTTCTTAAAATACACCTTCCTTATGACAATAACTTCGTCTACCAATAGCTCTCTCCCATCTCTGCCATCCACTAAGGGGCTTCTATTAGCGACTTTTTGCTGGCTAATAAGGCAAAAATTTAGGTAGTGATTATAATGTATAAATAAAGACCCTCCCAGCTGCAACAACAGCTGAGGTAATACAAAGGGAAACATTTGCAAAAAAAAGATATACAAGATTCAGCTTCAATCAGCAATCACCGCATTCTGTCAAACAAATAACATTAGGAAAATATGCTCTCATCTCCACATTTCAAGTGGAGAAAAAAAAATTGTAACAATAAAGCAATAATCTTCGAGCTGACGCTCTAAAGGTGCGGGTTCATGAGCCTATCAATAGCACTCATTAATTTCACCGCTACGGCGTCTCTACCTATTGAGACCGGGGCCTCCCTGATTGATTCTACTGCACTCTTGAGCGGGTTCGCAGCGTCTGACGCCTCCTCTCTCACGGTATTCTCAGCTCGGACAGCGTCCATCGATCGCAGATCGCGAAGCTACGGAAGCAACCATGACTGATCCGAGACTGGACCTCTGCTGCATAACGCATATGGCGGACTTAAAGGCGGTGCTGGTGGAGGTTTCTCCGCGCTTGCAAGTGGCTCTGGTGGCGGCAGCGCTAAATTCTCGCGAGCTGGTTTGCTCGGCTCAGGCAGACTCTCCTCACGCCTTACAGGTGCATTCACAGGACTACGCACTATAAAATCTTCTGTGAAATAATTCGTCCGAGCGGTTGGTATTGCTTCCGGCTCGGGCTTTTCGCTTACTAACTCCTCGCATGCAGGTAGTGGAGCAGGCAGATTTCTCTCGCGCCTCTCCAACGCTTTCTGCAAATGGTGTTCCAGCTCAATCACTCGCCCTGTCAATGTGTCGTTCCTACGAACGGATTTCAACACTGCGTCTGACAGCTTCGCTTTTTCCTCCTGCTTAAACTTCTCCAACTTCTCTTCCAAATTTTTCAAATCCTCCCCTAATTTTTTCAACTCCCGTGACCTGTCTCTCGATCACTTCCTTCAACTCCTGGATCATCCGTTCCATTTTCTCTTTGTACCACACAAACTTATCTATCTCCGTCTCTTTGCTCACCCCATTCACCTCATCTATTGTCCCAACGGTCGCTTGGGCGGGGGGTTCGGTGCCAACGTTCTGCCCTTCTCCCTTCTCTATGGGACCATGTTTTGCTCTAAAGTTCCGGTGCCTTCTCCATCCGGTGCCCATATTCTCTAAAACTCTACCACTAAACACTTCGCAGGCGCCCACGTCTGCTCTCCCCTGCCCATCATTTGCTCTCGCATGGCAAAATCTCTGCGCGTGTTCCCTATGTCTGCCAAAATAAAAAATTTTCTTACGACAAAATCTCTGCACGTGGCCTTCCCGCAGGCAGAAAAAACAGACTATACGCCTAGGTTTACGCTTAGAACACTGGCTAAAAATATGCCCGGGGCGAATAAATCCAAAACAAACAATATCCGCGCATACTCCACGCCCTGAATTTTCTTTGCCTCTCGCAGTTGAATTTTGCGGCCGGGAAATGTTGCTTAATGGTCCGCACTCACGCCCACTCTGTTCTCTGTGTGGTGCCAAGGTGGGCGCTCAGTTGGGCTGCTGTTGGTATGTAAAATTCCCCATTTCCTCCAATTTTAATTTTAAAATTTCGTCTCTTCGTTGGCCTATTAGTGCATTAATATCTAATTCACTGTTATCCTCGGAAAACCAATTTCACTCACTAGTGCAAAAGACGCTTGAGCCATCCTCTTTAAAGGGAAAAATAAATTACAAAAAGATAAATCTTCGCAACTCAGGTGATCCTTCCAGGTCTTCAAATATTTCGATTCAAACGGATTTCAAAGTGTTATCCGTAGTTTTTGACAAAAATTATGGCTCGGAAAAAAGAATCCTGTAGCACTGTAGCCAGAGTAAGGTTAGCTGGTTTCATACGTCGTACGGCGCCAGTGTAAGGAAAGCTAAAAGCTTACACCTGCAAGTTTGCGTCAGTGTATAAGGTCAGCCCCTTAATTGTAAAGGCATCAATCACGAGCCAGCGATTGTGCCTCTAATGTAAGATTCAAAGATGTGCAGTCATAGCGCCACTGCCTAAAGGCAGAATTTTGGATGTCTGTGGCCGAATGAGTGGTTAACATTTAATATGAACCCCACATTAAGATTCATCCGCAAGACAGGCACGGCCAGGAAGAGGATCAAATAAAGAAAGATGGACTCAAGTTCTTTGGTGTAACAAAATAATAAATAAATTTAATCATATAAGAAACAATTAAAATTAATATTTGAATAATCTTCGACCTCTCTACCAGGGTTGGAAAGAATGGAGTAAATAATTAAAACAACTGATTTAGTCATAGTTAAAGAACCTCAATAAAATCGGCATCAATTGAAATGCAGAAAATAATCATTGTAATAGTAACTCTTGAAATGTACGCATCAAAATATAAAACAATCTTTAAACTTACGCATAGCTTTAGTAAATGAGAACTCAGTTAAATAAACAATTGAATCAAGTAGAACATAATAACGGCAATCAAACCCCATAAAATGTAACGGCAAAGAAAAACGCTTTAAAATGGCCAGGGACTGAAAATTAAGGTCTAGAACTCACGGACTCAAAACGGAACAGCAACATCATCATCGTGGCAGCTGGACATCGGGCATGGCAGGACATCTAATTTCGGTCATCACTCGTCTACTTCGTTCGTCTGAACATGGATACATTGGCAACGCAACTCAGAAAAAGTTCGCGGCACAAAGACTAACTGATAAGTCACGGGACAAAAGCATTGTTAATGCGGGGGCACCATGATAGAAATCAACATTACAAAAACTTTGTTCATCGAGCAAAACTAAAGAAAAACTGATTGCAGCAAATGAACATAAGAAAAAGTTAAATAAATGAATTTAGGTGATCCGCTCGTGTGGGCCGCCCGTGGTCGGTCATAGGAAAGGAATGGGTTTTGCTTCCAACTGGGAAAACTAAAGTCCCAGTAAAAGACAATTACACCAGTCGGCAAACCCACATCGAGGGGCAGGAATCAGAAAAGGCAGCTGGAACGTCTTGGCAGTGCAAACCAAAATCATTCTCTCAGATCGAGAAAATTCAAAACAGGAATCGAACATCTGACCAATGAACAATCGGGTAACGTCACGCGGGTCATTCAAGATGCTTCAAAGCTTGGGTCAACTGGATTTTTCCACCTGCACATCTGGAACTTTTACTAAGGTGCCTAGTAGACGTGCGGCCACCTGCTAGAATCTAGAAGGTTCCAGAGAAATGCCAAAAGGAAAAAAAGTTTAATAAATGTCCCAAATGCATAATAAACAAATAACTCAAATTAAAATGCACATATGAATTAATTAAGCGTGTAAGGTCTGAACCTTTACACCTCTTCCCGTTTTACTAGAATGGTTTATGTTGTAAACCATTGTCTTACGTGTGGTCCATCATTTCAAAATTCGTAGTGAGTCCTGCTGTCCATTCGAGGGTGAGTCACCTACCTGAGCCATTAAAGCAAAAGGGTCTTAAAAGTAATGAAAAATCTTTATCTTACAACCTTAAAAGGTCTTAAATGAGAAAGATTCTGGATGCAAAATCTTAAATAAACTTTTTGGTTTTGAGAATGATTCATCGTCGTTCCCAATGGAAAAGAAAAAGTTCAAACGTCCATAATCTGTCTAACAAAGTGTTCGCAAAAGTTCCTCGTGGCACTGAAAGTTCATTTTGGTAGAAATTGTTCATAATCATAAGGATAATTAAGCACGTTTGCACATTTTCAGAACTGTAGGTAATTAATTCATGACAATAAGTCACAGCAACTTTCATATTCAAATCAATTCCTTCGCAATGGGTCAGCTGGACAGACTTACTTGTATCTTTATTGGAGTCCACCTCCCCGTTGCGTACAATGATTTCTTAACAAATTTAGTTAGAGTACTTAGAATTCTATATTCTAGAGAAAAATTAAAAAAAAAATTGTTTGAATGATGAAAAAAAAAGGATTGAATCACTACAATATGAGAATACTTAATGTGGAAATGAAAATGGATTACAGTTCGGCAAAGTCCGAAACAGAAAGAAAATCTATTTAACATATTGCCGGCTTGGTGGCCGAGAGCGCTGAGGCGCAGGTCTTATCGCTCTCGCAACCAGCAAGTCGTGGGTTCGAATCCCGCTTGGGGCATGGATGTTTGTGATTGTCCTTTATTATAATATGAAAACCCCGTGTTGGGCTTCGGCCTGTTGGGGGCAACCCGCGGGTTGTTTAGATTAAATTAAAAAATTAAAAAATTAAATTATATTGAGCAAGTTCCACTCCGTAACTATTTAAAGTTCGGTTTACCTTTGGCACTTTACACCAGTTCAATGTTCTGCACATGGTTTGGTTACCTACAAATAGGTTCAAGGCATAGCTGTCAGACTCACACTGAATGACCTCGTTTGCACATCTTTTAATTATTAACCATCAGCGAAAATAAATTACCTTGAAGGAATGTGAAAACGCACCAGAAAGTTGAAGTAAAAGATTTAATAAAATAATAAAACTTACAAGTGTTGATGGAATTATCAGATTTTAAAGAGAAGTAAAGAATTTAAATAAAAGTAAGGAATTTAAAAAAGCACACAGGTTGTAATGATAAAAATTAATGTTGTAATGATAAAAATTAATGCTGTAATGATAAAAATTCTTTTTTTTTTCAATTCTATCATATAAACATGAATGACGAGCATGGACTGAAAATAAAGAACAACAGGATGGACTGCCCTCTAGTGAGAGAAAATGTAATCAGAAAGAAATAAACCTAAAAAATGCACATGGAAAGAAAGAAAAAATTCACTTGGGGAAAAAGTAGAGTACTGTATACAGGAGAGTATGGACATGCTTTTCCTCACCACTTTGAAATCTGATTGGCTCTTGCTGCCACAGGTGGATTCTGCCTCCATTTTGATGCCCTGCCTAACATACGTCGCATAGAGCACAGAGGAGATTTTTTAAAGTATCAAATTTATAATGCCGTGCTGTTGTGCTGTGAACTGCAGCAATAAACAAGGAAGATTTTTCAGATCCTACAGGAAAACGATATGATGAAAGGAGAAAAATATGGCTTCGTAAGATCGGAAGAAGCATTGTGGCATTAGTATGATGCATTAGTTTAACATCATGATTAAATATAACTTGTTACACGATATCCTTTGAGCAATAAAAAAGGGGAAAGATATCAATTAGTAGCGCTAGGTGATAGTATGATGTTAACCAAAGTATCGAGTTCAAAATGTATTGACTATCGAATTTTCGATGTTTTATTTCGATGTTCTTAAACCACTTTGAATTCATTATCTATTGTACAGCTGTTTAGCAAGGAAAGAAAACGTAAAAATACTGGGACATTTATTACTCCAAATAGTATATGGACTTATAAATTACAAAAATTTGATGTTTAGAGTTTAAGAAGTACATTTGGTTGATGATTAAAGCTACGACTTGTAACATCGATGTAAAACCAAACATCGATGTAAAACCAAACATCGATGTAAAACCAAACATCGATATTTTAGTTTTCCCGATATCGATTATTCAAAGTAAATAAAAATCAGTGTTAAATGTATTTACATCTTTGTTCGTTTGATTCTATGTTCTTAAGCAGAAATATTTTTCTTAAGCAAAAACATTCCTGCATTTACAGAATATTTTTTTTTCAAACAGGCCACAAAGTTTACATTATATATAATAAAAATTGATTTACTAAAGAAATAATAAAAACATTAATTAAAAACTAACTTGTAAATAAAAATTACTTTTTAGAAATTAAAAATTGAAAATAGGGTAATAAGACCTTGAAATTTCAAAATTTCGTGTCTCATCCTTCTTTTTTTACTCATCCGTCAATTTTTATAAATTAGTAATTTAAAAAATAAATTAATTTTAAAAAATTAATAAGCAAAAAATAAATTACTTCTAATTAATTAGTAAATAAGAAAATAAATTATTTTTAATAAAAAATCAAAATTATTTAAAATAAAAAATAAATTATGTTTAATAAATTAATAAAATAAATATAAATTAATAAATATTGTAAAAAATTGAATGAAATAAACAACGTGACAAATGTGATGAGCACTTGTGAAAAGTGGGTTGCCACATGCAGTTGTCCATACTCTCCTATATACAGTGAGTGCTCTAGGAAAAAGTAAAGTACTGTAAGGAAAGTAGCGACACTCTTTTCCGCCGCAAATGCCGACATCCTAAGGCTCCCATAGGCTGATCAATATCACGTGACTGCTTTTCCGCCATTTTCGTGAAAAGAAATCAATTTCGAAGCATGTAGATAGGCAAGACACTGTTAATAACGTCATTTTTTATCAATATTCTACGGCTGTTGAGCTGTAGAATGTCGTGGAAAATCCAAAGAGCAGTTGTTTTCCATTCCATCGGGCAAAAGGAACGAAGAAAGAAGAAAAATTTAGCTCTTTCGCATAGGAAGAAAAAATTTTGTCATTCTGTGCACAACAATCTTGTAAAGCAATTTGTTAAAACAAAGTTCTATTTTATGATAGGTTCATTTTTGTTATTGAATTTTCTTAAGAAATCAGCGAAATGTGGCAGTAAATCTCTAGGTATGCGAATTGCCATTAGGAATGTATAAATCTTGACAACTCTCCCATTATCATTAAGAATGTAAAGAAAAAAGCTTAGAAAGGGAGGAAATGAATTTTTTATGCTATATATTTTAGAATACAGTAACTTATAAATATAGCGTAAATAATTGTAATAATTAGATTAAGAAATAAAAAATACAGAATATGTAATGAATGTATACCTAAAAATATGTATTTTAGGTAAATTTTATGTAAAATTATAGCAAAATAATATAGAAAAGTAATTATATAACTAAATTTTAGGATTAAAGAAATTAGTTGCTCTAAACTGTGTTTCCTTTGAATTACAAAAGTCATGATTAAATTATGATATAATTTCTGCCTTTTTAATCATATTTGTTGAGATAAAATTCAATGTCTGAAGAATATATAGAAATATATACAGCATTAACAAATTAAAAAGAAAATTAATAAAAAGTGAAATTTAAAGCCAAGTCCGCAAAAATGTACGTAAGTCATTTAAATGGGTCAATGTTTTGTTTTCTTAGTGGACGACAAAGCTGCTCTTTGCACTAACATGGCTGCAGAGATGGAGTGTCGCTACTTTCCTATACAGTACTTTAGGAAAAAGAAAGATGGAGCGCCATCCAGTGACAGAATACGTAACAAAGAACGGCATCTAATTGTTGCTACATTAAAAAAAAGAGTTGCTAATTAAATATTCAAGCCAAATTACAAGTAATTAATACGTTCATCATTAATTGACCTCATTTAATATGTTATTGTATCGATTGGTTGATAAATCTCGATAAATATTCACGATATCTCATTGTTAATCGCGATACCTCATTAATATTCATGATAGCTCAATAATATTCCTGATAGCTCATTAATATTCCTGATAGCTCTTTAATATTCATGGTTATTGATTTCATTGGTTATTGACAGCTGAAGGTATTGACAGCTCATCGATTTTGAAGCTGATGTGTGCTGAGAGGCCTATTATTAACTACTTACCATGTGCCCTAATATATTTGGAAATTATCTTTCTTTGCCAGCCACATGATATTTAGTTGATATTGCTATACCTAGGACCCTTGAGAGAAACATAGATTAACCAGGCCAATATAATATTTTTATGCATGGCATTTATATGTATTGTAAAATTTTAGTCAATATTATCAGGTTGGGTTGTCCAAAATATTTTTTTAAACTGAAGTTAATTTCTTCAGGTGTAATTTATTATTATTATTTATTAATTAAAATACTTTTTGAGATAATTCTGTAGAAATTATTTTATATAATTATTTATTTATAAAAATAGTAATTATTTACAAATATAGAAATAAGTATATCAATTAATTCAAGTAATGTTTGCATAAATTTGTATACATTTAAAATGTGTAGAACATACTTTTTGTAAAAATAAATTGATTGAATAAAATTTGGCTACTTTTGTTAATTGAAGTCTTTTGTTATGTTGCGACTGCCCTTGTGATGTCACGTCACTAATTGTTGGGCTGGTTTGGCTCTTACCTCCCACTTGCTATATGTTACCCTAACCGTGACAATCTTTAGTTAATTCAAGAGCACCCACAACACACGTTAAATCCTAACTTGTACTCCCATGATATTACCTACGCTACCATCGCAATTCCCTCTGTTGCTTACTTAGACCTAACACTATAACTTATTCTTAAACTCTAATGGATTTTCAATACTCTCTTACCTGTGCCACAATAATTTTTTCTTTCTTTTTATTTCGATCGTATAGTGGTAGTTACCTTTTTCCTTCCCCCCGTATATTATTATAAGGCCGGTTAAATTTACCCCAAGACAAGGATCCCAACAAAAAAAAAAACAACTTACGACCTAGTTCCCTTTATTAACACCATCCCATTTACTTTCTATTCTGCTCCTGGTTGCAGGTCAGACTTATATTAAAAATAAATTAATTACTTCCCCTTTTATGCTAGTCAATAATATGCACTCAATTGTACCCCAAAGTGTAA
Organism: Rhysida immarginata; assembly: GCA_023313115.1. Taxonomy (NCBI): domain Eukaryota; kingdom Metazoa; phylum Arthropoda; class Chilopoda; order Scolopendromorpha; family Scolopendridae; genus Rhysida; species Rhysida immarginata. The sequence continues at coordinate 86,162 of JAHWFO010073459.1, forward strand.
TAATTATATATCAACAATTTAGCCCTAAAGGTAAATTTTAAACAAGATAGCTTCCACAAATCTATATTTAAAACATTTATTAGATAAGCAATAAAATAAGTAAAAAGAAAATAAACCGTTACAGACAACAAGAATTATTCTCCTCCCCTTCCATTAAAATATTCTCACAATAAAAAAAATATATCATACTTTATCAATCCTTTTGCATAACATAAGATTAGTATATTCTTACACCACTAGAATTTTCCCTCTCCCTTGGCCCTCTATTAACATTAACTTCTTCATGAGCTCATAGATTTGTATTTGGTGAACATTAAAATAATTAAAATTAATAAAAATTAATAAAAAAAGGGGAGGAGGGGCCTGGAATGACGTCATTCAGTAATGAACCTTCATTGTGACGCAATTTGTTAGTAGCTGCTTGGAGTAATTGGTGTCCCAGCCACTAGAGAGCCCCATTGGCGCTGGGTACCGGATTTTGTAGCAGAGAATCAGTTAGAGTTGATGCTCCTGGTCTATTACTCCATGAGCGAGCCTTCCTGAGCAAGCTTCCTGCTCGCAACCTTATGGATTTTGTTAGAGTCAATGATAATAAAACAACAAGGATTGCTTATGCGATGCTACCATCTAGCGAGAAAATTTGCAAACT
>JAHWFO010073520.1:2930-15341 GCA_023313115.1 Rhysida immarginata
CCGTAGCTCAGTCCCCTTACAGAATTCCTTATTCTCAGCAAGGTATCATGAAGGAAATGATAGAAAATTTGTTGAAACATCAGGTCATTGAACCCATGTCAAGCCCATGGAACGCACCAGCATTGTTGGTTAAGAAAAAGGATGGGTCTTATCGATTCGTTGTAGATTATCATAAATTGAACAAAGTTACAACAGTTGATTCTTTTCTCCTACCCAACGTAAATGAGACATTGAGTCAGTTAGGCAAGGTGAAATATTTTAGTGTATTGGAAGCGAATCAAGGGTATTTCCAGCTTGAAATCAATGATTCCAAAAAGACCTCGATCAGTACCCTGGAGGCCAAATTTCAGTTTAAGCAATTGCCTATGGGTTTAAACAATTCACCAGCGCTATGGCAAAGAACCGCTAATTTTATAGTCAGAAGCCTACAGGACCATATTCTTTGTTACTTAGATGATTTCATTACATGTAACGAAACATTTGCTGAAAATTTAAATAGTCTAAAGGTGTTGTTTATCAGGTTAAAGGAAGGAAATCTCAAGCTAAAACCTCGTAAGTGTCAATTTCTTAATGACGAAGTAAAATTTTTAGGGCATGTCATATCTGAACGTGGGCATAGCTCCAGATCCAGAGAAAATCACAGCTGTATAAAACTTTCCGAGGCCAAAAAATGTTAAGGAGATTCAATCTTTTCTGGGATTAGCAAATTATTATCGCCGGCACGTGAAATCTTTCAGTGCCATTCCAAAGCCATTAACAGATTTAACTAAATTAGACACACCATTTGATTGGTCAGATGAAGTAGAGAAAGCCTTCCTAACCCTTAAGCAACTCTTAATTTCAGCTCCTATTTTAAAAAGTCCTGATTTTTCTAAACCAATTATAGTTGCAACAGATGCTAGTTCTTATGCATTAGGTGCAGTTTTATCGCAGCGTTTCGAAGGAAAGGAACACCCTATTGCGTATTGCAGTCGTTTGTTAAAGAAAAGTGAACTGAATTACTCAGTGATCGAAAAGGAATGTTTGGGAGTGGTGTATGCTATCAAACAATTTACAGTTTACTTGTATGCCATTGAGTTCATATTACAGAGTGACATCGACCTCTTTCTTGGCTATTTAATTTAAGAGACCCTGCTTCGAAGCTAGCTCGCTGGTCCTTAGCGTTAGCCGAATATAATTTTGACATCGTACACAAGCCAGGCATCAAAAATACAAATGGCGATGGCCTCTCACGAGTTCCTATTGATGCAATAGCAGAATACAAGCCGTTGTTATGTAAACAAAAGAAAGCTCGAGAACAAAACTTAGAGGAAGAGTGGAGGGGAATATGGGAGTATTTCAAGGGCACAGGCGTGAAACCCCTCCCCCATGATTGGCCAGACAAGGAAGATAATTTTTTTATGGATGATGAAGACGTTTTGTACCATATTAAAAGGTCGCAAGATGGAAAGGAAATATGGGAGCAAGTTGTTGTTCCGAATAGCTTAAGAAACCACATTTTGTATTAATATCTCGACATTCCATCCAGTGGTCACATCCAATCAAAGATGATGCGAGTCAAAATTGGCAAGCAATTTTATTGGCCATCCATGCAAGCGGATATTCAAAGGTATTGTGCTGAATGTGAAAGTTGTCAGCTTCATGCTGCCTGACCAAAACGTAAAGAGCAGCCGTTACAAAGTTTTCCACCAGTGAAACATCCATTTATTGTATTGCTGCCGACAATTTGGGGCCAATTACCACTTCTTATGAAGATTATAAGTACATTTTGGTTGTTACGGGATCATTATTCTCGATATACGGAAGCCGTACTTCTTATGGAGCAAACTGCAAAGACAGTGGCTAAGGCATTAGTCACCAGTGTTTTAATCGCCACTCCATTCCAATCCAATTGCTGACCAACCAAAAGTCCAACTTTATGTCTGAACTTCTACGAGAAGTTTGCAAGATATTGGGTATTAAAAAACTGTTCACCACCGCATATCCTCATGCAGGGAATGGAATTGTAGAGCGAATGAACAAAAATCTTTTTCAGATGATACGTCATTACGTCGAAAAAAGTCAGAGGGACTGGTCCACGTGGTTGTCTTTTTGTATGTTTGCATACAACTCCAGTCCACATTCTTCTTTAGGCGAAAGCCCTTTTCTATTGTTCTACGAGAGAGACCCCATCCTCCCTGGTGACATCATCAATGCGCCAAGAAGGCCATATTATGGCCTTGACAAGAATTACCGATGCGAAATCGAAGCTCACATCAAGTATGCATTCGACTTGGCAGAAAAAATGCGAGAAGAACAAGACCAGAAGAGAAAGGAATACCAAGATAGGCGCCATAAGCCTTATTCATTTAAGGTTGACGACCTCGTGTATTCAGCAATCCCTCAAATCAAACCGGGATTAGTGAAGGAATTGCACCCTACTAATGAGGGACCATATCAGATCATTGATCAGTATTCTACAGTCAATTTCCTAATCAAACATGTGAAAACAAATAAAACTAAAGTCGTTCATGCAAACTGGATGAAACCTAAGATAGGAGACCTACGTCTCCGAGAAAGACGAGTCCGAGCTAAAGCAGCCATGCCGAGCAAGCAGCAGGTGTCGTCAACTTGTCCCGAGGAAGAAATTTTCCTACCGCCCCCCGTGATGCCCAGAGATGAACCGATCATGGAGCCCGAGAGGCCTGCACCCGCTCCAGGAGGAAGTAACGAGGCCAGGAGAGCAGTAAATGCAACCCCCTCCCATCCGTATATGTTGCGTTCACAAGGAAGCGCACCCAAGGTGCCGTGGGTATTACCGTCCGTTCAGGATAAGAGAACAACTGAAGCATTGGAGAGAAACTCTCAGAATGATGACGTCAATATAGTCTCCGAAATACCCGAGGAAAAGGACTCTGTGGAAAGAGAAGAGCATCCTATGAAGAAGCACTCCAGTTCATCGAATGCCGGCGCAGCTTTAGAAGTCGCCGCCCTGATTGAAACTCTTTCCACCCAACCCGCTCTTACACATAAACATTTTAATACTTCCAACGTGTCTTATCAGCTCCTGATGAGCATGTTTGAGAAAGTTCTAGGGTCTATACATAGTTAAAATGCAAATTGGAGGGTCATTATTTACTTAACCTAAGATCATAAAATATGAAAGTATTACCTAATTCAAATTACCATTTTTTTTTGGATTCTATCTTATATCATTCGTTAACAAATAAGAAAGTCATAAATAATAATAGCAGGGTGTGTAGATATATATGTATGATATATCATTCGTTCCCATAAGGTCAAATAGTGCCTAAAGGTCTATTTTTAATTTTATTCATAAGTTCATCTTATTCTAAGTTCTATAAGGCTTTTCATAAATTATTAAAATACAAGTCTCTTTAGTATGGAGAGGGACCTTCGGGACCCCCCTCCTTTTTCTCTTATTTAAAAATACTGTCTATCATATATTTAAATTCCTTGTTAAAACGGGGATACACTTCGTTCTCATTGTTTCAATGTTCGTACAAAATGCTAACAACAGTGTATCAGACACGTCTGTCTAGTTTTATAAAAAAGTTTTTCTGGTTATAATAATAAATAAAAACTTGTAATTCAGTCAATTACCCGATTGGGAGATTTAAGTACGCCCGTACCTATTGTCCAGATAGCAAGGTTTAATTCTGCCATACTTAAATGGGTAAATTATCAAACATTTATTCTTAATACCGTTCTTATCTTTTTATAAATAGAAATTTTTTTCTTATGAAACCCCTTTAAAGTAAACTTCTTTCTTGTTACTACAATTAATACAAAAATAAGTCCATGCATGTCGTGATATAGATATAATGCATAGTTTTTCCTGCCGTTTCCCATTGAGGAGGTGACATATTAACCAGCTCTTAAATAGAGTCCTGGGGAGATCTTCTGCTATACCATCTTCTGGAGTTAGGGAAGTGTTTATGCTTGACACAAACCCAACAATTGAATGTCTTGAGTAACGATGTATTATAAAAAGACCTTATCCTCATTTTTTAATTTCGCAACAACAGAGTAATAAATAGGAATTCTCAGTCATACTTTTAGGTCCATCGTGCCTTATCATTGGGAGCAGGCTTTTGTTCAGCTTTCTAGTTTTAATAGAAAACCTAAAGTGGTCCCTCCTTCCTGATATAATTCATTTAAAAATCTTTACTTACCTGGAAACCCTAGTGGAACAATTACATTCAACCATTTATATCTATTATTCATTCTATCATGATTGTTTAACCCTTTTCTTGTATTGTATGGAAACAAAGGTTACAAATTCCTTGAAATTATAATACAATGTGTTTTATTAAGGTTTGCTTGGCGTAGATCACTAATGTTGGTCCTACCAAATGAGGAAATTCTTGGGAAGCCAAGTGAAATACTATATTTTTAATGGTCTTAAGGTCCCTGTGAGACACCCTTAGTGAGAAGGTTATTATAACTATAATACATTTCATGGTATTATCCTGAAATCGCCATCTATGTAGGCAGCAATATTATCAAGAACATTGAGCTTTAATAAGGAAATAACATCGGAGATTATCCTAAAGTAACTTTGTCAGTAAAGAATATTTCTTAAGATTAATGAAAAGCGGACATTCCCTGATTACGGAGTGAATTCTGAAGAATTCTGTATTGGAGTGTAGCCACGTAGCATCGAAAACGCTGTGAGCTGTTAAGGCTATACGCCGGTTAGAATAATCCACATAAATTGTGATTTACTGGGCCTCAGGTTATGAAATAAAAAACCCTTTTGAGTTCTGTTATTAAATATTTAAGCTGTGTGATAAAGAGGCCTCCCTGTTATTAAATGTAACGGAAGTTATAGTCCAACCTGACGTGCACGTAATTTCTTTAAGTGCGGACTAAAGTCGTTGTAGGAGAGGTGACATGGAAGTCGCCCCCTCCACAACCCTTGTTATAGCAAAAGAGAGAAGAGCAATCTACCCTGTTCTGACGAAATGTGAGCCTAGGTTGGGAAGTGGGACTCGAGCCGCCCCCTCTTAGAGCTCATCGGTTAAGTCTAATGCGTATTCATTCTAATCACTATTTATAAAAATTCTATATTTATCTTCTAAACCAGTTAATGTTTGTTCTTTCATGAAGTATTCAGTTGATTATTCTTTAAAAAGGTTTCTGCATACAATTAAAAGGAAACATCCAGTTTAATGAAAATCACTTTTCCTAAGGAACTGCCTTATGTCCAAAGCCCATAATTCCCCTCCATTTCTCAAGTATCAAGTATCAAGTATAAAACTACTTGTTAAGTCGTTACTTTCAATAACCACGTCACGACGAATTTTCAAAGCACTCATTTTCTTCTAAAACCCTTTCATTTTAAAAGTTTATTAAAATAAAAATATGGATAATTAAATACAGTTCCTGTCATTGAATCTAGTCCATAATGCCATCCCAAAATCATAATGGCTCCATGGCATCACCAGATCCAAATAAATCCAGGTCTTCTTTTTATAGAATGACCCAAGACAAAAGAAAATATCTAAATTACGGATCTTCTTTTAGTAATTGTTAATATCTCATTTTACTATAAATTACGATCTATAGATGATCACTTACCTCCTGTCAAAGCTGCTGACAGTGAAAGCGTTTATCGGAGAACGAATGATCCCAGACATCCTCCCATGGAACATAGAGCGCGACGGCCGAAGTCATCGTGCCCTGGGAGTCGAAGCAGGTCGCGAGCCTCCCTTTGCCGAGATGATCACTCCGATGGCTGAGATTGTCACCACTTGATGAATAAAACTGTCTGAAGGAGGCTAAGTTAACGATAAAAGTATTCTGAAGTCCGACATAAAGTATATTTATCTGTAAACTATAATATTAAGCCTTATTTCAATAAGCATTGTCTTACCTTGTATTTCTAACGTCATTGTATCCGCACATGATATCCATTTTCTTTGTTCGCATTTCTTTAAAAACATTGCCATCATGTTCAATCATTGTTCAATCATACAATCATTGCCATCATAATTTTCAATTCACAGCGTAAACGAATTAATTATCCTAAGCAGGAACACCAGGATGTCTTTCATTAAAACTTGCTTAATATTTGTACTGAAAGTACAGGCATAAAATATCCACGTATCCGTCTGTAGTTTAAAACCCCTGTTTCTTATTCGTAGGACCGACCCGGTCCCCCTCTTTTCTTAATCCCCTGTGAGAAAACACATTTACTCCCTTGTTGGGGAGATAACTATTTAAATAAATAAAGGGACGAGTGAATAAATAAACTTTTCTAGAATAATTTTTAAATAAATAATCACTTTTGAATTTTCCTTTAAATAAGTCAAATATTGTCTTTATTTGCATCTTTTAATATAAAAGTTGTATAAGTTAATTATAAAAATAATACACTGTAATATCGAAAGATGTTATTCTAGTATGGTAGCAAGTTCTCACTTTTCTTTTTCTTTGGAAATATAGACGTTTGTCTCCCGATCACTAATGATGATGGAAATGACAGCGATCTATTGTGTATAACCTTATTTCTCAATGACTGAGTGATATAATTCGTTTTCTTGTGTAAGCAAAATGAAAATTTCATTTTCGAACCAAGTAATTTAGGTTTCATGTTCATATGAGGTCATGCGTAGAGACAGCATTCTTGGTCCCCCCCCCCCTCTCTATCAGGGCTTTCTTGTGACGTTGTATTTTAATTAAGTGTTTGAATGTCCTGCTTCTCATTTTTCAAAGGATTTTAGTGCATTTAAGTAAGGATGCTGTATAAAATTTAAACCAGCGTTTGCATAATATTTAACTATCTATGGTTATTTGTAAGTGTGCCTGGGAACAAGAAATTTATTTCTAAAGATTTAAAGGAAACACTCTCTCTAAATAAAAAACTTTATATAAAAATTTGGTGAAAAAGTGACAGCACTTAGTAATAAGGTTCTTATTACCTTTTTACAGTTGCTGAAGTTTTAGAAGATGCTCTTATAATTCTTGCCAACAAAAAATATTTCATTTTGTCATGGCCAAATTTCTTTTTCTGTATATTTTTCTAATATTTTCATCTTGTATGAGTGATCCTACCTTTGACAAAGGCATGGTATTCATCTGGGAAGGAGAATTTACTTTATCTGCAACTCAGTGGACCATTGTAATGGACGTCGAGCTAGGACAACTTCTAGCCAATTCTGAGAAGATAGTGAAGGAGATTAAGCGAGCAAAGGAAATTGCTGCAGTTTAGTTCTTTCCAAGCGTTCTCCTCGAACTACAGCGTGTGGAAAGCGATGCCAATGCCATCCATCTAGATGTGCAAGCTTTCACTTACTTGTGCGAGGTCTCATCGATCTGGGCAAAGATCTTTTCAGAACCCTTTTCGGTGTAGCCACCACCAGTGATTTTTATCTTTATATACTCGTATCAATAGGTTAGCTACAGTCAACAAAGAAGTTATTCATCTAATAAATCATCAAGCAACAATTTTGAATCATACTATCCAAGAAATTCTATTTTCCAGAAAAGTTGAAGCAATTTTAACTCAAGAGATAGATCAAATAAGAAATTGGATGTCTATGCAAGCTGTAGCATCCGCTACTTTACGTTATATGGAGATGCTCCTCATGGAATTAAGATATAATGTTTTAAATTTGCAAGCTGCCATAAACATGTTGAGTCCAGGACGGATCACCTCATACTTCCTACCTGAACGTAAATTTTTAAATCTTCTCAAACTCATTGATAAACAATTACCAGATAACATTGAACTTCTTTATTCACCTACCTGGGAAACATTATATCAGTTTTATCATTCAGCTTCAGTTATTGTTGTTGCAATGCCTAAATCATTAACGCTTTTTATTCAATTGCCACTTGTGGTATTTCAAGGATCTTTTGATCTTTACAAAACTCTTAGTGTACCAGTGAAAGTACCAAAGTTAGATCTATTTGTTTATTTTCAATCATCACACCCGTATTTGGCAGTCTCTAGAAATAGACAATCGGTTCTCCCTCTGTCTGTACAGGAGTGGATGTCCTGTCAGATGAAAACGTCTTATCTGTTCACCCTGTTCAGCCATTTATACTGTTCCCTCACAACATTGTTTGTATGCTCTTTTTATGGGGGAAGATGAAGTTTTTAACCAGCTGTGTGAGAAGAGAGTGGTGAAACATCCCGATCCATTGTTTTTCTGCAATGACTATTTGGATCATTGGGTATATAGTGTCCCCAGCCACACTACTCTAAGTATTAGATGAACTGCTTTATTAAAAACAAGTCCAGGAGTAACCGATTTAGTAAAACTTGAAGGAACCAGAGTATTTCAATTAAATCGTGCATGTACAGGTCTAGGTAAGGGTACCTCCATTCGTTAAAGGTCGAATTGAAACAAGTCCTTTTAAGGCAGATTCTTTGATTGTACCTGATATTTCGCACATTGTTAATGCGTCGGATTTAGATTTTCTTGATAAAAATCCATCTGTGTTGGAAATGATTACCCAACAAGAAGCTAAATCATTCTTAGAAACAGACGCGATGTCCCTTCAGCTTCTCCAGCAGAAAGCTCGAGAGTTGGAGGACACCCACGACTCAAATATAATTTCTGAATCGTTTTTCTCTACATGGACGATCGTTGGTATCATCGTATCTTTAATAATATTGTTCATAACTATTTTCCTAGCTTTCAAATGTTGTTGTAGAGATAGGATTCAATCCTTAATTTCTACATTTTAACGTACACCCCCAACTCATGACACAACTCCTGAAGGAGATCTAGAATTAGAAATTTTAGGAGGAACTCTACATCCTCTTGTCAAGGAAACTTCTATGAATCTTAGAGAGAGAATTCCGATAGCTTTTTCTTCTGGAAAAATGTAAGGATATCCATGAAGAACACATATTATAATTCTTCTTAAATTTTAATACGTTCAACTTACACTTATATCTTTACATGTTAATCTATTTATTCATTATTCTTTCTTGTAGTTTATAACAAACATTTATAAGGATTCACATATAATTCAACACTATATAATGGGAATACCACATTTATTCACATTATTTTCTATTCTTTATTACTCCTTAAAAAAATTTTATTGGCTGAGACAATTGGAATGAGTTGGCTTTCAGGAAAACCACTCCCTGAAGTCAGGAAAAAACTCTGAAGTCACCTGACACCAGACACCTGCTGATGTTCGAGGACTCCAAACCCCCTCAATGCAGAGGATGCCAGTGAAGGACATTTTGAGAGCACCTCCGCATTCCAATCCATAACCGGAGATTCCAATGCGGAAGACAACTCTTGTGAACACTTCACCTGAACTTTCATCTCCGTGTTCCAGTGAACAAGTTTGTGCTACAGTGTACCAAGAACTTTATATTGTTTCTCAGTGTTTTAACTTTTGTTTTTTCCAGGAAAACATTCAGTGCTTGTATTATTGTGTGTCTTAAGGTTATGAACCTTCAAAATTTTTTGGACACTGAACTGTGTGTGTCGTTAGGAACTATTCTGGTAGCTAAAAAATTTTTGAACTGTGTTTTAAACAATATTTGAACATTTGTGCACATGTCTTTGTTCTAAAGGCCTATAAAAAATTTTTTTATCATGTCATGATACCTTTAGGTAATTTTAAATAGAAAATTTAAGTTACAGTATTTTGGATACCCTTTACATGTATATTTTACTAGTGTAATTTTTTTTTCTCATTCAGTATTTAGACATTAATCCGTACTAACCAAATAATTGACTAAACTATTTCTTTTGCAAAATGATCATGGGTAACAAACAAAAATATATACCTTATATTAAAACACTTTGAGTTTTTCTAATTGCCACTTGAAGGTTGGGCTTGCCGGCGTTGACTTGATCTGTCCCGCTCCATCAGTGGAAGATGCTGCTAAGATGCAAGACCCCCCCACCCCACAGATTTTCAGGTAAAGGTACCACCTCGGGGCGAGGCTTTTCTTGCGAGGGGAGGTATTTGTAGGATTTTGAGAATGAGTAATTAGCCAATTTTAGAATTTAGAATTTATTTATGTTAATTATGCAAATTTAATAACTTATTCGCATTATGACTGTTTATTGAATCGTAAGTTAAGCATTTTGAAAGATTTTAGAACGGATTTAGAGACAGTAAAGAACTAAATAATAAATAATATTTTTAAACGTTTTTCTCTGTTTATTTTTAAGAAGCCCTTATTCGATACCAGAATTGCTGTCAACAACAAGGGGAACGTTGAGGATTCAATTTACACTGTATAGAATAGGGTTGGTTTGACTTTTGTTCAAGGACCCAAGAGTATTAGCAGAGTTAGAAAAGTTGTTTGGATCGAATTCGAGACGGGATGTAGAAGGGTAAAAAAGGAATTTCAGAACAAACAAAGAGAGAACCTTGAACTGTGAAGATGGCCAGATGTGACTAATTGTAACGTGAGTGATAAGTTTCGAACAATTTGAAAATGGTCGATGCAAATGTTACCAGGTTCTTGACTGGTAGAAGAATCACCTTTTGATGGTTGTCCGGTGTGCTCGAACATTTGATTGGTTAATGAAACCGGATCTATTTTGTCAGTAGTTCCAGAGGAAGAAATCATCAGTAGAATGTTTGACTTTTAAGAGAACTGGGTGTGCGGTTCACCTACTCAGTAATTTTTTATATTCTAATTTGGCCTTTGTCTGAAATTTAAATGAATTCAGATGGAAAATTTTAAATTAATATTTTAACTCCAGTTTAAGTTTAGTTTTTCTCAATTACTGTCCACACCAAGTAATTCTTACGTTAGCTCGATGTCGAGGTCTTTTCTAAGTATACTCCATCTAGCTGAGAACCAGCTCCATCAATTTCCATAGCTTAAGAAGGTTAACATTAGTCTGAGAGAAAAAAAACCTGTCTCCAACAGTACATAATTTCGTCGTGGAAGAAGGAGCCTAGCAGAGAAGTCCACCAGCCACTTCAGAAGAGCGGTCCAGTCCCCCCCCCCTCCTGATGTTTCAACGAAGCCAGAGAGCGTGCACGACATCCAAGAGTAGACAGATTGAGAAGACGTGGTAAAAAGCCCATTTCCAAGTCAATGTCTCAGTGGCCATTCTATTCACATTTTTCTTTATTGCAATTTCTATTCACTTAATATGAGAACGGAACAATTTTGCTCATAAATTTCTAGTGGAAAGACGTTAAACAAAGTTTTAATTCAAAGCATACAAAGATTAATTCCTATAAATTCTTTGAGCTTTAATTGAACCAGTTAGATCATTTGGTTATATTACATTGAGACTTACAATTAATTGAATTGTTACAAAAGTTTGAGTATCTCAAATTCAGTCTGCTTTAAAGTGAACATTTCTCTATTGTTAAGTCAGTTAAATACAGAAGTTATGAAACTGTTGATTCAATATTCGTATAATTTCAATTTAATTCCTACACTAAATTTAAGACAATTTAAGTCAACCTCAGAGATTTCCCGAGTCTATAAATTATTGCTATGTAATTATCACCAGTCTACCATTGTCTTAGAAGACTTACTATTATACATTCTTTACAGTTATCATAAATCATTTTGAAACTGAATTTCATTTATTCTGAATGGCAAGTAAATTAATTAATAAATTCTATTACAAAGTCTTTCCTGTTACAAATTGAATTCATTTTAAAGATTTTATTTTTAACTTGATCATACTTTATTGGATTGATTATTTCAACTTACGTTAATTTAATTTTATTTCAAATTACCTACAATTCTGTTTTATACACTTGTTGAATGTTCCCAAAATAAATATTCTATTTTATATGTTAAAAAAACTGCCTGAAGTACCTTTTCTTTCTTTCCTATACAATAGATATCCTTTTATGATGACATCAAGGAGTATTCCATTTTGTCGAACAAAACGATTACAGATGCCATCGATGAAGTATATATCCTACCATATGGGAATATCTACGACCAATTGTGGATGTAAGAAAAAGTGCACAGAAATCATTACGGGCATGGAGTCATCCACTATTTCTAATTCGTATAATTGGACAATCCTTACTTTTGCCATGCCTGCAATCACAGAGACAATAACCGAAGAATTAATCTATGATGAATTATCCTTTTCATGTGATGTAGGGGGGTTATTAGGTCTCTGCTTCGGATGGTCAATACTGTCATTTGTAGATATTTTTATGGTACAATTTGTTAAATCCTATAAAAAAAATTCAATTAATTTGACAACAAGAGATGTCATCCGAGAAAAAACAATTAGCATACTCCATATGATAACAATCACAGCAAAGAAAGACAGAAAGATAAAAAGCACATGGAAAAAAAATCTTGTGAAAAATATCCTGTTATTGCTGATATTCTTTCCTCTTGCACTGAAATGTTGTTATGAGTACTTTGTCATTATTCCTGTCATAAAAACAATTGAAGTCCAGATATATAAAGAGATGGATTATCCAACT
>JAHWFO010073523.1:1478-13225 GCA_023313115.1 Rhysida immarginata
ATACGATTTTGTAAAAACAGGTGAAAACTGTTGAACTTTTATGAGAAAAATATGTTTGCATAGACAACTACTGGACTGCAAAAATTGAATATAAGATTCCAGAATAATTCCTTTAAATATAAATTCCATAGGCTAAAATATTTGTAGATTAAACAAACGACGCAGCTCTATGCGCTCTCCGTCTCGCTTTATCCTCCTTTGCCCGCCATAATGTGATCCGCGACACTAGTGCCATTCAAAGTGGCATCCATGATCGACAATAGGTCAAGTTCCAATATTAACTAATCCCTTTCATCTTCAACTCATTAAACAATTTATGAAAGTATAAAAAAACTGTCTTGGACTAGCAAAATGGTAGCATTCATTGTGTTTAATGGAACCTAGCCATTTCGAATACAATTCTTCATCTGGGTTTAGGAACGACTACAATCAAGTCAGCCTTCACCTCCAAATATATGGTGAATGCCCACCAATCGGACGAATAAGTTAACATAGTGATGAATCCATGTCTCGTCGGTGGTCACAACACACCTTAGGAAGCTGTCACCTTCCCTGTCATATCACTGCAGCAGCATTGAACAGATTTCCACCCGGGTGGTTTATGATCCTCGGAGAGTTGCTTAGGGACCCATCTGGCACAAATTTTGTTGAATTTCAGCTTATCGTGGATGGTCTCCACACTGCCAGTGCAGATGTTCAGTATTGAAGCAAATTCTCAGACTCGAGTCTGCCTGTTTGTCCCTTAGCTCATTTGTTCGTGCGATGAAGCCATAATTGACAGCAGTTGCTAATCTTGCCTTATGAGGTTCATTGCCGGTGGATTCTCACCCTCCTTCAAACTTTTGGCAACAAGCAAAGACGGATGTTCGAGACAAGCGTGACTGAACTAATTTGAAGTCTCTGAATTGCAGATGCTTTCCCACCTTCTTTATGGAGAACTTGATTATTCACTGTTCCACTTTGGTCAATACATCGCTGTCTGCAATTTTGTTTAAAGGACAACTCTACGGTCACATACAACTTTACTTAAATCAAAAGACTAACGCATTAATAACATCGTAGCATATTTAAATTTTTAAAATTAGAATCCTAAATATGTGAAAAAACGATAATTCCGAGTGAGATTTGAAATCGGGAGACATCCATCTTGGGTGGAGGCGTGACATAGGTCGAAAATTCCTCTCAGCAAGCTTTGCAGTGAAGCTTTAACATTCGCTATCCTACTATACTATGCGAAGAATCCATAACGCTTATTGTTAAGAGTTTTCATCGCACCAACAACATGCTTGGGCTAACAATACACACTAACCCGTTTAATACGAAATCCTATGGAACCAAAAATCTTTTCGTAATATCAGAGAAAGACAAAAAATTGACAATTTATCTTTTATTGTTATTCTGTGTTATCATGGATATCGCTAACAAAATAATCTCTTATCATAGTTTGCTTACTCTTAACAATTAATTTTTTGCTTACATAATCGTTCTATTTATAAAAGTAATTTAGCAATTCATCCAAAGCATCATCTTAATTCATCAAAAACGATTTTAATTCATTGAATGCGGTATGCGTACGCATCCTTTAAGAAAATACACAAAAAAGAAAAAAGTTGCACGTTTGCGTGCTCAATTTCTTAGGAAAATTTTTTATTTGCGGGCCTCGATTAGATTTATTAGTAATGCATGGCTGAAATGAAGTAGCCGAAAGTATCGATGTTCAAAAAGTTTTGGCCATTGAATTTTCGATGCTTTTGCACCATCGATGTTTCATTTCAATTTTCTTAAACCCTTTTGAAATCACTATCTATTGATATTGAATAAGTGTTTATGTTAATGTTTTGTAATGAAGGAACACCTATATATACTAGGACATTTATTATTTCCAAATAATATATGGACTTAGAAATTACAAAAAGTTGATGTTTTGCAGTTTAACAATTACGACTTTTGGTTGCTGATTAAACATCGATGTTAGTTTTTCTGACGTCGCCTATCAAAATTTCTAACGTTTATTAAGTCAAAAAATTATCACCGTAAATTGCTTAACTTATAAAAGCAAATTATCCGTATTTGTGGCTTTTGTAAAAGAGTTTCACAGTATGAAATTCAAACTATCTCTTCACGTTTTCGTCCACTGTTATCCAGGGCCCGACGCCATAGTTGGCAATGGCTTCTGGGATAGCAATGCCAGTGGAAGTTCTTAAAGTTAATTTCTGCGTAATTTCTTACGTTAATAAAAACTTTTGAACTATAATATTAAAAATATTCGTTTAAAAATAAAGGATGTGACCATTTTTACATGTTTATTATGGAAAATTGCTGATCTTGTACTTAGGCTTAAAACAGAGGTTTTCAACGGCCACTCTTCTATCGGGAGGAGGGGGGGGGGGGAAGACACTTTATTTTCGCGAAAAAACCTCTTATTTTATTTAAAAAACCTTGTTTTACACAAAAAAAATGCCATAATTTTTTCGTAATAACCGTATTTTCATAAAAAAATGTTCATATTATCAGGTGAATTTTACATGTAAATTACATTGACAGGGTCGGGCCAGAGAATAATCTCGTACTAAAAGGGATTTCGTAGTAAGAGAGTTCGTAATAAATGGGCTAAAGTGTATAGCTCATTTCCAACAATGAAAGGCAAAGTTTGTGCAACAATAGGCCAGTCGTGTTTGTGTCAAAAACTATACAATAGAAGGTATGATTATTATAAAGGGTGTTCCAAAATGAACTGACGTTTTGATTTTGCCGCCATTTTTTCGTGGTACAATCAGAGCAGAGATTTTTATATGCTATCATTATTAAAGACTGAGGTTAAATTATCCAAAACTACACAATCGAACAACATGTAGAAATTGTAAAAATTCACTTCAAGAATTTAAAGGCAGTGTTATCTCGCAGCAAGGTGATGTGAATTGGCCGCCAAGATCATGTGACATAACATCGTTATACTTCTTTCTCTGGGGTTATCTTAACGATAAAGTGTACATCAATAAACCACAAACTTTTGAGAACCTCAAAGATAAAATTCGACACAACATTGCTGAAATTTCCCAGCAATTACAGGGGGTGAACATAATAGGAACAGCTTTCGATTTAGATGTTTTGTTGAATACACGTATCTAGAAAAATACATGAGGAATAATCCTAAACTTCAGGGATGTAAAGAGCATGTTACACCTCAAATGTTTTCTTAAGTTTCTTGTTTATAACATGCAGGGTTTTCAACCCAATGCAATGTCATTTTCAGGAAACTTGACAAACTACAGTACAGACAACACCCTGCAATCACAATATTATTAAACATTTGATGAAATAGGACCATTTTTACTAGATGTTTAACTGCACATTTGTAAGCGTTACCAAAATGTTCTTTGCATAATTTATTAGCCAAATCTATAGAGCTACTCTTATAATATCGTGAAAATTCAGAAAGATATTGCCGATAGATAGAGTTGAATTTCAGTTGCTCTCAAAAATGAACAAAATAAGAAGCTTTCTCAGAATTTTTATTTTTGGAGCGGACACCGGTATCAGCTTCTTAGTTGATATTAAGGCATATTGACCTCGTATTGAATTTAATGAGCTTAAGGAGAACTTGATACCAGTGTCTGCTCCAAAAATAAAAAATTTGGAGTAAGCTTCTTATAGTTTTGTTTATTTTTGAGAGCAGCTGAAATTCAACTCATTCTATCGGCGATATCTTTCTGGATTTTCATGCTATTTGCTTGAGCTTTTTAAGAAACATTTATATGGAAAATGAACATATACAGAGCAATTCTGAAAAAGCGTGTATAACCGTAAGCAATGACGAGGTGACCAGAATGAACATTTTCTTTTAATACAATGTGGGTCCAATTTTGAATGCTAACATATATACAGAAATAAAATGCCGCCACCAAGATCAACAAGTTAATAACTCAAGTTTTGTAAGGCCTAGGATAATGAATTTTGGAGGGACACTGTGGTACATAAAATTCTGTATACCGCTAAAATTTGATTGTATTCCAACAAGTAGTTTCCGAGTTATGCATTCAAAATCATAACAGTGCTCACATGTGAGTACTAACCAGCACGTATTACAATGTTGAGTGCGTAACTCGGAAACTACACGTAGAAATTCGATCAAATCTGAATGGTATACACAGTTTTATGTACCCTATTATTCCCCCAAATTTCATCATCCTAGATTGTATCGAACCTGAGTTATTAACTTGATCTTGGTGGCGGCGTTTTTATTTCTGTTCATATCTGTTATCGTTCAAATGAGGACCCATGTTCATATGAACTTTTTTGCTTAGAATCACCCATACTACCTCCCCTAAAAGTTTGTACATTGAATTTTGAATCACCCTGTATGCAGAAAATAGATGGGGGAGGGGGGGAGAAAATGTAGGGAGTGAAAGCCAAAGACATTGAAAGAAACTGTAGAAAAGCCTATGATAAATTAGGGAATAGTGGAGGGAGCGGGGAGTGGGGAAAAGGTAATGAAAGAAAAGTGCCTTTGTGAAGGTTAATGCCATTATAGGGAATTTAATTTCCAAATGAGAAAAGGACTCAAATTCCTTCCTTTTTTGTTATGGAATTTATGAAGAAATATAAAGACTAACATCCTGTAAGGAGTGGCCACAGGAATTTAAGTGTTTAGCGACTATTTTATTCACTCTGTATTTTGTATTATATCCTGACTAGTTTTATTTTCTGTATAGAGAATTGAGGAGAGATGTTTGAAATGCACTGGAAAGAAAAAATTGCAAAATGTCTCTTAATATTTGAACTCTTTCTCTGATTATGCTTGAACTGTTATTTATTTTTACGACTATAATTCTGTTTTAAATTTATTAGTAATTAAAGGCAATAAAGTTTAATAAATATACAATTGAAATTTTATTTTTGATGTGATGTCCTTTATTTTACATTTTATCACTTTGTAAATAAGAGTTAACAGGAAAATAAACTTAGAGCCAAAATGGCACTGACACCATCATGCAGTAGAACACAGATCTACAGTTTCTCTACTTCCCCTTCTATGATTATGCTAATAACTAAGCAATGGCTGACGGCAGCTAAACAACCCATCTACCACTGGAACATGGGGATCATGAAGTTTGTTGGGGTTGCTGGTAGAGAACTCTCTTCGACTCGGGATTTTTACATCCTTCACTTCAACATGTTCAATAAGTTTTAGGCTGCAGGCTTGTACAGATAATTGGTATTCAGCATCTTAGCTAATTTTATGGAGGACACACTTAAACGGTTGATGAAGATGTTGCATATGTGCATATGCCACTAGGGGGTGAAGATGTCATGTCAGTTGGGGTGATGAGAAGTTATGCAAGGGGAGACATGGTCCAATATCACTGCTGAAATTTATGTAAATGTTGGAATGGTTCACACCATTATCAAGGAAACATCACAGTGCTGCAAAGTATGAAAGAAATGGGTGCCCCATCATTTGGAACCAGCACATGAAGCCTTCCACATGGCCATGTCATTGGACTTTTTTTGTCATGGGACAAGAGATGGTGCCACCATTATGAACTGAATCAAGCACCTAAGTCTGCAATGGAGACACCCAGGATATATACACAAGCACGTACACAAGCTTTGGAAGAAGCATCAGAAAAGGCATGGATCTCAATGCATGAAGGTTGATCGCAAATAATTCTTCAATGAAAATTTATCTCATTGAGAACAGAAATGTCCGATTGGAATTTCAACCATTGGTCATACAAAGATTGAGGAATAACATCCCAAGAAAGATGTTCGAGCCATAGAGATTGCAACAACATATTGGCAAAATAGTACAGGGGCTCAAAAGTCCAAGAGGGTCATAAATCTGAAATGTGAGAGAGCACTGTGCGCTTAGTAACTTTCAGATGAGGAGCAGGGGTGATGGAAAATTTCAGCTAGTCTTCATTAGGAATCCAAAGTAGACCAAGAGTCTTTGTGTACGCAGCCGATATCCACGATGAAAGGATGCACTTCTGCAGTGGGGAAGTTCTTGAGAATATTCGGTTCATTAAAACAACCAGTCTTTAGAACAGCAGACAGAGCATTGCAGAGGCAGGAACTTCAGCTTCGGTATCACAATCTGATAAAACATCGTCAACGTAAAAATCATCTTAATGCGAGACAGCAGGCCGAGTGTTACCACATTCATTCCCCAACTCGAACAAGCAACGAATGACAAGAAAACTTGCAGTAGTGTCATAAGTAACTGTATTCAAGTTATAAACCTCGATAGGCATCGCAGGATCGGGTCTCCAGAGAATTCGCTGTAATGACTGTTGTGAGGGGATAATCAGCACCTACTGTACATCTTCTCAAGAATTGGGGGGCATCGGACCAATTCCACACGTCTCGTTATAACTATGTATATCAGTTAGACAAGGATGAATAAATAGAGAGATCTCACCAATCACAAGTTGCATCCAATGACGATTTTCTTAACTTAGTAGGAAGTCCATTAATGTGAAAAAACGGACTGCGTTCCATTTCCTCTTTAGTAAAGCTCGCTGGCGACGAAACTTCCTTAATAGCTGTTCGTTCAGCATACATAAAGGTCTCAGCAGGATCCGGTTTACAGAGAGACATGTCCTAAATCTTCATATTCAGTCATGAACTTGGTGAATTGCAACAAAAGAGATTCATTATAAGAAAAAAAAGTCTTTCCAGGTTAAAGAGACTTTTCTCTGCAGAAGGATAAGAATCGCCTAATAGATCGGGAGATTGGTGCGGTGGAAGTGAAACAATGAATCTTCAGTCACTGTCATGGGTAGTAGTCTCTTTGAAAATAGCCTAACATTCATCCTCTGTAGGAGAAGAAGGAGAAGGGGAAATCTCTTCAATTTCACAAAATCTTTGCAACTGTTGAACTTCAGCTACGTTTGAGTGAAATTACACGTCGTAGTCTTTTGAGGCAGACAATCCATCCGAAATGAGAAGCGTGCAAGGATGGACCCCTTGTCCTTGAATGACTTGCCAAAAAGAGAGAGAGAGAGAGAGAGAGAGAGAGAGAGAGAGAGAGAGAGAGAGAGAGAAAAAGAAGGGCATACATCATCATCATGGTGTAACCACCCACCCCTCCCACAAGAATGCTTATCGAAGACCTAAACAGGTGTTCGCCAGATGGGGCGGAAGTTAGGGACTGATAAATCTGATGGCATGTGTGTTTGCAATTATTACACAAATTGAAAGCATAACTATTTATTAATCTTCCTATTTGTGTCAAGAAACATACAATTACAAGCACCAAAATCATTTAATTTATCAGGTCACTACTTACTTGGTATACCATCTAAATATTCTAACATGCGCTTTATAACAACAATACATATCAGTAAAATTTCAATGACTATATTCTTCTTGTAATATCAATTACTCAAGCCTAATTCAGTTTGATCAATAACCCATCAATTCAAGCACCAACCAATAACAGGGGAGACAGTTACTGGATTATATCAAAGTTAGAAAACAGTGGAAGTGAAACTATGAATCTTCACTACACAGCACCTTGTTTGTTCTGCTTATAGAGGAAGCCCGTTCAATGCTCACCATGCAATGCTTGAATACATTGTGTAGCCCTTTTAAAATGGGAGGACCACAGTAACCCAGTTGAACCCCTCAATAGCAGAAATTAAACGTTGAGCTGTGCTCTGACACCCTGGTCAGTATGTTATGCCTCTAGTGCATACAAATTACATAGTTCATGTATTTATACCGACTGCAGGACCAGCTGCACTCGTGGCACTGAAAGTGAACGTGCGATCAACTAACATTTACAGGAGAGCAAGGTGAACCAAATAGTTTTGCATTCCACGTAACCTGAATATCTACCAAACATAATTAACGCAGCTTAATATGCTATAAATTGCAATAGTCAAAGTTCTTTAAATTGTTCTTGCTCAAACAATTTCAGCACAGACACTTTATTGGCTTCCTTTAATACTGATGATAATTCTAGTAAATCAAAATTATACAAAAAAGTACAACCTCTGACAATTAAGTTCGGTGAATGAGTTCACACAACAAAATGCAAAACAGATAGAGCCACATTTACTTTATTGTCCTTCGAAATAATCACCCTGGAAGGCAATGCACTTTTGGGATTGGGTGTATAAGTCTTGGAAGCTCCTTAGGGATGGCTTTAAGTTCACGTGTCACATTTGCTTGAATGTCTGGAATGTCCGCAAATCTGTGTCCCTTTAAGGCCCGTTTCAGGCGTGGGAACAAGAAAAAGTCTGCCGGTGCTAAGTCTGGTGAACAAGGTGGATGAGCTATGGATACGACCCCTTTGTTGGCCAGAAACTGTTGCACGATTACAGCAGTGTTCCTCTTTGATCCATTATCCACAGTTACGTACGCACGCTACACCTTCAACTGAAGAAACGAGCATCTGCTAAACCATTGCATGCACAAACGTGACCTGTCTGAACTTGCTTAAACAATGACTGGGCTTGTATTCACATGCATTGTTACTCGCGTAAAGCTCGCACAGATTAGGGTGTGACGTCATTCACCGAACTTAATTGTCAGAGGTTGTATAGCTTGGGTATTGTCCGAGAAAGTAAAACTTGGGCAAATGTCCACAATAGAAACTAAGAATAAAGAGGTATGAGGATAATTGTAATTAAGTGTAAAGAAGGGCTCTTTTACCACAACGAAAGTAAAAGAAAATAACAAAAACAAAAATAACAGAAAAATACAATCTGGAAGCGCTTTTCGAGAGCAAAGCTCTCATCATTCGGCAGGAACCAAGGAGAACACGTGGAAAACCCAAAGTGAACTGATTAAAAACCGAAGAAAGCGGTTTATATAGCGAGAGCAATACAAGGCAGACCAATAATAGAAAAGAAATAAAAAAAATATTATTGGTTGGCTAATTGAGACCACCACTGAATTAGAGGGGAATCACCAATCGGGCCTAAGTCGGAGTTTAATGACGTGTTGTTCTTGGATTTATGGATAGCCATGCTCTCGAAAGCATCTAGCAAGTGTTTATTGATAGATTGTAACAGTTTTAAGTTGTCGATGGAAAAATCGTGACCAGTCTATTTTACAATACAATAGGGCTAAAATTTGTATTAATGTGACTCAAATTCCTCAAAGATATTCTTGTCAAAAACAAGATCCCCAAGAATAAGAGCGATGAATGCAAAACATTAACTAAACTTTGTGTTAATAATAACGTCTTCCAATTCAACAATCAGTTTTATAAAATGATAGGTGGCACACCGATGGGATCACGTCTCCGTCCTATTCTTGCTGAAGTTTTCCTAAGAAGTTTTGAAGACTTTCTTAAGGATTCTAATTTTTACTTTCCCGACACCTGGTTCCGTTACGTAGATGATGTTTTCAGTTTTTGACACGAACTCCTGTGATGTTAATGCATTCATTAATCACATCAACAGTTTCTTCCCTTCTATCAAGTTTACTTGTGAAGTTGAAGAAAACAATAAATTACCGTTCTTGGATTTAGTAATAATTAGGAATAATCACTCCCTGTATTTTGACATTCACAGGAACCCCTCCAATCACCTTAACTACATTCCCATCGATTCAAGCCATCCTTGGACCCAAAAAGTTTCAGCTTTTATTTTCATGTTGGATAGGGCACTCAATATCCCATTAAACAATACTTCATTCAAAAAAGATTGATTTGATTAAAAAAATAGCCGAGAAAAACTGGTACAACTCAAAAACGATCGTTTGAGGAAGAGGAAGTTCAAAAAATTACTGTCAGACATAACCACTCTACACCCCATCAAAGATAAGTATAGAACCATATCAGTTCCTTACAATAAACTATTTATTAAAAATTTAAATTTAATTTTCAAACAATATAACATTTCTCTTTCTTTCAGCAACCCCAACCAAATACGAAACTTGCTGGGCAACCCCAAAGATAAGGTACCAGATATACAAAAGTCAGGCGTCTACGTCATCCATTGTTCACAATGTCCGAAGCAATACAAAGGTCAGACCAAATGCAGTTTATCCACCAGATTCAAGGAACACCTCGACCACAGAAGATTTGGTAGATGCAGTCAATCAGCCATAGCCAAACATTCAATAGAGACAGGTTAAAACTGTTACAATCTATCAATAAAAAACACTTGCTAGATGCTTTCGAGAGCATGGCTATCCATAAATCCAAAAACAACATGTTATTAAACTCTGACTTAGGCCCTATTGGCGATTCCCCTCTAATTCAGTGGTGGTCTCAATTAACCAACCAATAATATTGTTTTGATTTCTTTTCTATTATTGGTCTGCCTTGTATTTCTCTCGCTATATAAACCGCTTTCTTCGGTTTCTAATCAGTTCACTTTGGGTTTTCCACGTGTTCTCCTTGGTTCCTGCCGAATGACGAGAGCTTTGCTCTCGAAAAGCGCTTCCAGGTTGTATTTTTCTGTTATTTTTGTTTTTGTTATTTTCTTTATTACTTTTGTTGTGGTAAAAGAGCCCTTCTTTACACACAATCCTTTACACACAATCCTCTAAAAATTTTAACAAATCTTCGCACATAGCAGGAGTTGAAGAGGTAGATTTCTCCTCGAATTCTTTCAGTGTAGCTGGGTCTAATTTAGAGCTCAAAATATGTACAAGTAGAGCATCACATTGAAGTTCTCTCTCAAGCAAAGAATCAAGAGAGCATAAATCCTTGCGAATTCTGTCAATCAAGATTCTTACAGCATTTGAAGACTCTTTGGTGAGTGTCTCAGAGGTGAACAAGGACTTAATGTGATTATGAACAAGAATCTTTTTGTTATTATACCTATCATTGAGTGTGTCCCAAGCAATGGAGTAATTAGCAGTGGTGAATGACAGATTCTTGACGCATTCAGCAGCTTTGCCTGTGAGGGCAGAACGAAGATAGTGAAACTTCTGAACTAGACTGAGTGATTCACTCTCATGTATTAAGCTTAGAAACAGATCACGGAAATTAAGCCATTCAGAAAAATATCCGTTGAATTGAGGCAAACTAATCAATGGTAATTTAATAGGACAGACAGTCGATGAGTCGTGGCTTGGAATAGGAGGAACTGGATGGCTTTCATCGTTAGAAATGGATGTTGGTGACACTAGGAACATTCGATTCTAAAAGAAGATTACTGGTTGCAATTAATTGAAAATAGCGGGATTCATAATCTGCAATTTGTTCCTCTCCATCCGCGTCATTAGTGTGGGTGTCAATTTCTAACTGCACTTCTGTGAATGATATAAGCAAATTCTTAACATGGAGCAATCTCTCTCTCTCTCTCTCTCTCTCTCTCTCAACTGAGAGGAAACAATCAGGAAGTAGAGCAGGAGGGGGATGATCAGTCTGAACAGTACACAACTATCAAAACGAGTTAGCTGAGCTTTAATAGCTGCACGTTTATTCTTTGGAATCATTGTCACAAAGAACACAATCAAAAAGCAGAGTAAAAGTATGCAATTAAATCACAAGTTCACATTAAAAAAAAAATAAAATGGCGGCTAGAAGCATCACTCGATGATGTAGAACAAAGAAGCGATGATCAGCAACACACATGGCGAAAAAGGCAAACTGGAACGCCAAGAAACAAAAAGTCTACTTATAGGTTTGCTGAACAAACACGACCTGTGTATGATTGATGGAGTTGCAAAACAGCTGATATGAAGACTAGGTACTACAGATGCCAACAAACAACACGAATGCTCGGAGAAACGTTAGAGTTCGGCTCAGGGAGCAATGACATTCTTCGTAAATATTCTAC
>JAHWFO010073527.1:1214-19733 GCA_023313115.1 Rhysida immarginata
TGTTCATATCTCAGTTATCGTTCATATTTGAACCCATGTTCATAGGACGTTTTGTGTTTATCTTAACCTCTATAATACCCCCTTTAAGTATTTTACATTCGATGTAAATCACCCTGTATATAAAGAAGGATGTTTGTTTGTGGGTTTGTTTGTTTCTTTTTTATACAAATCTACAGTTTTATTCCGATCTTGATAAAATTTCGCATACATGACCTTCAAAGCATGAGGAAGGTCACTGTCTACCTCAGATTTCGAAAAAATAATAATTATTGATAAAAAATCGATATGCAGGTTATGGCAGGGCATATTAATGAGAAATATCTCATGACCGACAATGCAAATAAAAGTTTGTGCAACAATAGGTATCAACAATGGTGTCAACACGCAATGCACCAACACTAAGCAAGGATCAACAATATGTCTCATGACCAACAATGCAAGGCAAAGTTTGTGCAATATAGAATTCAATGCATAGAATTCCTGTTATTCAGGCTTTTCTTAGAAAAGAGAATTCTTAGTACTTAACAATTTTTTGAAAATCTTTAAAAATGATCAGTAACTGGAGATAATGAGTTAGCAGACTATTGAGAAAGAGTGAAAGACGATAGAGGAAGCACTCCTTCAGCTCCGTGCTGTATTGAGCAAATGGTAAGCAAGTAAATAGAAGAATCGGCGACCACTGGACTACACAAAGTGATGAATGGCCAATTTTTGCTTCAAGACATCGAAAGAAGAAAGGAAATTATAACAACATCAAGTGTACATCTAAAGTAAGATTACGTGAGTAAAAAATTATTTAGACTAGAAGGCATCTTTGGTGAGGTCCATCCATTGTGAACCTTTAAAAATTTTTTTTTCGGTAAATCAAGTCCCGGTATATCACCCAGAATGGATTTTTTCAGTGAAGAGGTAAATTCCAGTCTTTCGGATTTTTCTTAGAATGGATAGTCCCTTCGCTCTATATTGTAGTGATTGAGTTATTATTTAACCAATTTGGAGGTTTAATTTAGCTTTTTGAGGTTGTTCTGTTTACGAACAAGCGTAATTATCCCAAGCAACGCCGGGTCCTCTGCTAGTCTATCTATATACATAAAGAAGGATGTTTGTTTGTGGGTTTGTTTGTTTGTTTCTAATGCAAATCTACAGTTTTATTCCGATCTTGATGAAATTTTGCATACTTGACCTTCAAAGCATGAGGAAGGTCACTGTCTACTTCAGATTTCGAAAAAATAATAATTACTGATAAAAAAATCGATATTCATGGTTATGGCAAGGCATATTAATTGGAAATACCTCATGACGAACAATGCAAGGCAAGGTTTGTGCAAAAATACTTATCAACAATGGTATCAATACGTAATTCACAAACACTCTGCACGAAAAAGTTTGTGCAACAATAAGTATCAACAATGGTGTCAACACGCAATGCACCAACGCTATGCAAGAATGAATAATATATATCTCATGACCAGCAATGGAAGGCAAAATTTGTGCAATATAGATAAGTTTCAATTTGTAACAATGCATAGAATTCCTGTTATTCAGGCTTTTCTTAGAAAAGAGAGTTCTTAGTACTTAACAATTTCTTGAAAATCTTTCTTGATCAGTGTCACGGAATTCGAGCAACATCACGAATTCCGGTGATGTCATCCATCGTTACCGAACTCGTATCTTCCACCGAAGGAAACCGGTAGATGGATGGCGAAACTGAACACTTCAACATCGGAGACACGCAGGAGGAGCGAATCAGCGTGAGCCGCGAGAGAGCCGCCGTCTTGGCAGTAGTACTAATGGAGCCAGCGGAGAAAGGACGATTGGAGGAAGGAGAGGGCAGCGCAGCGAGCAAAACGTTGTTAACCATGCGGACGAGAAGAGAAGGCGACGGAAAAAGGATTCCGGTTCGGCCAGCTTCCGACCAGAGACGGCAGCGGACGAGACAACAGCGACCTCAAACGGGAGCGCCCCCGATACAACGAAGTTGCCAGCGTGGCAAGATTTCGGCCCGAGCATGAGCGGATCAAAGGCCGCCTTTCCTAGGATTACGTCCCGTCTACCAACCTGGACTGTTGAATGCAGAACTTTATGCCTGGTGAGTGCACAGTTTCGTGTAGGTCTTAGTTATTACTTAGTGAAACATTGTTTACCTGAGCTGGGGTACAGCGAAGTGAAACCCGCCTCAAACGTGCAAGGGTTGTGGTCGTTCAGTATTCAAGCTTACCTGGACCATTATCTAGGCTTCACGTTGATAAGGAGTTGTGTGGAAGGCTGTGCATGAGTCGTCCTGTGCATCCCATTTGTCTTGGCTCTGAATAGCGTTTGCGAACAGCTTTGCGTTATTTGCGATGTGCTCATGTTCGCTAATAAGAGTGTATGTTATTTTTCTAGTGCTCATTAGCTTTATGGCCTGTTTGTGTTATGAAGGAACATTCGTAGTCTGGTATTCCTGTGTGGAAAAAAAATTAAAGCGTTCCAATCTGTGTGTCGGCTTCAGACATATTTATTCCGGTTATATTTCATGATTTGTGTATTTATAGCCGTATCTATTAAGGACGTTTGTTATGGAACTGGACTTAATTTTATAACTGTATGCGCCGGTGTTTGGTCATATTTTCTAAGCAATTATTTGGCAAACTTTTGTGTTTGGTGCGGTGCTAAGTTTTATCGTTTAAGACTTTCGTTAACCATCAAAGTTTAAGGACTTGGTAGCTCTAGTTTTGTGTCGCCGTAGTGTTGTACGGGTCTTTAATTGTATTATTGTATCAACCACTTAATTTGTTTTTTATGATCTATATTAATGTAGCCGGATAAGGCATACTTGTGTATCAATGTCATTCCAATTTTGAATGGTTCATTTAGGCATACAATGTGATTTTAATGTATTGCTAATTGGCATATGGTGGTGTAACGATAATCGTAGCTAAGCATTATTGTTAAGTTTGATTTTCACCATTATTTAACCCATTTATTGAATTTTATTTGGCCTTTAGGATAAATTTTACTAAGGGTTAAACAGCATTTATTTACTCAATTCTTTTGTTTAATAAAGGACCCCGATTGGATCCTTTAAGTATTCATTCCTTGATTATGACTTATTGCTAAATAAACATTATTTAACTTATTTGCTTCATCTGTCACTGGATTTATTTCCACTGCGTATTTCTCTGCTGCTTTTCAAATCCTCACGTGACAATCAGTAACTGGAGATAATTCAGAGTTAGCAGACTATTGAGAAAAAGTGAAAAGACGACAGAGGAAGCAATCCTTTAGCTCCGTGCTGTATTAAGCAAATGGTAATTAGAAGAATCGGCGACCGCTAGACTACACAAAGAGATGAAAACGTTTCATAAAAATACACTTTGGCTATATTCTGTGGGAATATGTATATTTTGGAAACCGAGATGTTGATAATGTGATGATTGAACGTTCGTTTCCATGAAATAATAATAATGAGCATAAAATATGGATGCAGTGACAGAACATTAATAAGGCAGCGTCTATGGATAAGGCAAAGGAGTCACGCGTGTCACCCTTGAGCTCCCTATCAAACGTCCAGACGACTGGCAAAAATTTATGTGTCTGGAAAGGAAAGAGAAAGAACGAGTATTGGTCAGAAAAACTCTGCAACTGAAACAGAAAAAGCTCTACACGCATTAGAAACATCTGAGCAACGGGAGTTTCGAATAGAGCAAGAGGGTTTAAGAGCTTCTACGTCCAGAGCAAGAAAAACTTGAGTTTAAGTATATGATTATCTTCCGCAGTGGTGAGGCAAGTCAAGAATAGTTTAAATCAAGTCTCGGTATATCAACTAGAATTCAGTTTTTCCTATTTTTTGTAGAATGGATAGTCCTTTTGCTCTGTGTTGTATTGATTGAGTTATTATTTAACCAATTGGAGTTATATTTTAATTTTTTGAGATTGTTCTGTTTACCTACAAGTGTAATCCCGGGTAATGCGGGGTACCTCTGCTAGTAGTTTGATAAAAGTTATTGCTCAGACAACAATGATCAGGTGTTTTTTTGTTTCGGCATGTGCTTCCAACATCACCTAAAGATATCTTTAGGTTGGTGCTTCAAGCCAGCGCCAACAATGCTTAAACGTGCAACAACAATGCAAAACTGTTTCCGTTACGAACATGTGAGAGATAGAAACCGGGATAAAAATTAAGTTAATTTATTATTGCAAAGATTTATACAAACAGTGGAAGCTGTCGTTGAGAGCAAATGAGAGTTTATCATTTAATTCGGATAACAGTTCATTAATAATATGGGAATGGACAGTGAGACTTCTCAGCGTCGTAGCTTATGGATAGTCACGTGTCGGTGGCGTATATGGGATTCCAATCGGATGAGGTGCAAGGCTAGTCTTGGAAATAACGTCTTCGACCCGAAGAACCACGATCAGAAGTAGCAGAAGGTAGCACCGAAGTAGCACTATTGTCGCCACCGAAGTAGCAGAAGGTTACCTAACCCTCTGCGAGGTTGAATTGATAGGCCCTGACTACTTAATCTGGAGCACAATTCTACCGCAGAAAAAAGGTCTTATGGGCAGTAAGCACAAACACTCACGCACTTTAATTGACTGGAATGACAAATAAGTAATTGTAGCACTGAAGCAGAAATATCACTCGGCAACACAAACACTCCACACTTCACTGACCGAAGAATCAAAAAAGTAACTTGTAGCACTGCAATATTACACACTTTCATGTGCGATATTATTAATAACACAAAATAAATCATTTCACACATGTGCACTCTCGCGTGCGGGAAAATATAAAACAGCAAATTAGCGGCACTGCACTATGACACACTCTCATGTGTGAAAAACACGTTACAGCAAAACAATAGCACTGTACTCTGACGAACTCTCATGTGCGATAAATATGATAAGACAAAATAGCATCACATAACGCTTGTCGTAACTTTTTACTGATCACCATGAATATGCAAGGGCACATAAATTCACACACATTTGACACTTCATAAAGCACAGGTACTGATACGAAGCACTGATGATGATAAGGCACAAACTCGTCGAGTGCACCAACATTCACTGGAAGAAATTGTAAATAACACAAATATAAAGGCTGTGAAGGTACAGAGCTATTCAGATGAAAGCTCGTCATATGCACAATTGTCGACTGCCTACTACGGAAGAAATTGTAAATAACACAAATATAAAGGCTGTGAAGGTACAGAGCTATTCAGATGAAAGCTCGTCATATGCACAATTGTCGACTGCCGTAGTAGGCACACAGTCGAAGATTAGCAGGCTGATTCATTTCGAGATAAAAGGAAGGTCGCTTACGTGGTTAGACTCGTAGAACTCCTGCTGATAACGAAAAACAGACAAAACCAGCCTCTAGTTAGATTAGGGCTTTCACGAAGCCAGATTTAATAATGGGTAGCAGCCTACAGCGCCTTGCGTTGCTCGGGAAGATGGTGCCAAGAGAAATGGCAAAGTCTTAATTCGGGAAAGTCAAATATGGGAATCAACCGCAATTTGAAACTCGTGTGCAGGAGGAAAACGCCCCCTGTTCCTCTCTCGACGTATTCTTCGAGAGAGAACTGGAATATTCCAAACCACGGGCAATTTAAAATAGACTCTATACCAGTTCCAGGAAATGAAGCCTCGAACAGCGAGGATAACGCGAATTTGGATACCGCAGCTTATCACAGATAGGTGTTTAATGAATGAGACACGAACCTGCTGGGAAACTCGACTTGTCGGCTGTCGTTCGGGATTATCGACGTTCGTCTCCCCGTCGCTTGCTGCTGTAGAAATTACTGGCGGACTGCTCCTGCTGCCCGTAGGAAGCTCGCGCAGTTCTGAATCACCGGACTCCAAAAGAGTTTCCAAAACTGGAACGATAACTTGCTTAAGTTTCTCCAAGACGGAGTCGTCGCTGCGAGAGCTTCCGTCGGCGCGCTGCTCATCTTGACTCATGGGACTTCTTCACGCCGTCTCTGCATTCGTCGCGGGCGTCTTTCCTTCACCTTAACAAAGGTTTCAAAGCTATTCCTTCGGAGCTTCGCTGTATCTCCTTTCGCCTTCTTACATCGCTCCCGACCGTCAAGTCGTGTTTTCCTTCATTCTCCTTTCCACTCTTCTGGCGTCTCCGCTCGTAGACCAATCCCGGGCTCTCTCGTGATTTGCTCGGATTGTCTGAGATTTTGCGGCACTCTAGATCTTCGTCACGGAGGCTCGAGCGCACGATCCTTGATCGGTGCGGTTTGACACGTGACACAATCTCATTATTGTGTGGCTCTTTTAATATATGGTGTGCCCAAATGAAAAGGAGACTTGCACTGTAGCGCCGTTGTATCTAATCGAAGTTGGTAAATATACTTATTGATAAATGTAGCGTCATCCGGCTCCCCACGTCCCAAAACAGCTCCCTCTGCCATGAAGCCCGGAAAAGTAATGCTCAGTTTCTTTTTCGACGAAAAAGGACCCATACTACTCAACTGGCTAAAGCGGGGTGAAACAGTTAACGCTGAACGGTACTGCAACACGTTGCTGAAGCCAAAACGGGCCATCGAAAACGGGCGCAGAGAGAAGTTCTCGAAATGAATAGTGCTGCTCCAGGACAACGCTAAGCCACTTGTGGCCAAGAAGACCCTTCACCTGCTGGAAACATTTCGATGGAAACCTGCTGAAATATCCTCCGTACAGCCCCGACATCTCTCCTTGTGACTCCCATATTTTCAGCCTATTAAAAAAATCACTGACAGGTCATCGGTTCACCTGCGACAAAGAAGTGCAGAACTCCTTGGAAAAAAGGGCCCGTATGCAACCCAGGAGTTTCAACACTGAAGCCGTCATTCGCTTCTTACACTCTGAGATCCGTGCATCATTATCAAAGGCAATTATGCGTAGGCGTCATGTTACGAATTAACTGTACATCAAATATTTTGTAATTAAAATATTCGTTAGATATAACCGTAGTCTTCTTTTCATTTGGGCACACATTATATATGAAAAACCGGAATGTGGCTCTTTATAATATATGAAAAATCAAAATGCGGCTTTCATTGACCTCAGTCGTGCCCCACCCCTGTTTTATATCATCAAGTCAATAAGGCTAACTTATGAGGAGTGAGAAATTTCTTACAAGAAGGAGGTTCCGGTAAAATGTTTGACGAAGATTATAAATAAAAGAAATAATCATAAGAGGACCCATAGAGACCCCTGTGGAAAATTTTAAGATGTGACTAAAGCTGTGAATAAAGTACTGATCAAAGACTGATATTTGAATACTTTTGCAGAAACTACTATTTCATATAAAATTACATTTAAGTGATGTGTATGAAGTAGTTCTAATGTGCATTTTGAAGAAGCAATACGTAAGATAAGGGAAAGTGGTCGTAGATGAGCGGGAAAGTGAAAGCAACATTAGCTTATTTCATGCTGCAATTAAAGTAGGCCAAGGGATTAATTTGCTAAGTCCCGTAGATGTGGATAATGTAGAATCAAAATTGGAGCCAAAATCCGGCCCCCCCCCCCCGCCATTAGTAAAGGGGTAAAACGCAAGAAGAAATGAAGAAGAAGAAGTTAAAGCCGCTCGTGTTGAATTTGGAAGACGCGCAGAATATTAAACCCGCAATAAAAACCAATTAACAAAATTAATTAAAGCGAATTAATTAAACGAGAAACAACTCAATTAATGCAAGGGGTTGAAACGAAAATGCTGAATTTAGAGATGATTTCGCTAATATTGTTTTAAAACAATTTAAAAGATTCATCCAAATGGGGTGTGAAAGTGAACTTAACCGATTTAAGCATTAGCGAAACCGTAAAAGCTAGGATAGCAAACAATAATTTTGTAGTAAAAAATAATCATCCTATGCCTACCGCGTTTTTTAAATTGCTGAATGTCCGGAAAGGTTTCCGCCATATATTGCGAAGGAGAAATTGTTATAGCGTATCGCGGAAACAAATACTGTAGAAGAAATTACTAAGGGAAAAAAGTAATTGTTAAGAAGTCTCCATAAAAATGAAAAAAAAAAAAAAAAAAAAAAAAAAAGTATGAAATATAGAATCACGGAATTAACATTTCACAATTAATTCGTGATTATTTAAGCCAATTTCGACAGTATATTAAGGAAGTGTGATGCTATTGAAGAAGGATAGCAGAATTACATCCATAAAAGACATTAAAAATAATTTAGAAAAATATTACTGTGAACACTGTAAAATGACACTGAGCAACAAAAAAAAAAAAAAAAGAATGAAGATAATTACAAAAACATGTCATTTATCGGATGATTGTATCGTAATGGTAGTTTAACGAAATTTTGTGTACCTTCAAAGTTAGTAATTTCAGGAGGGAAAAAGATAAAAGAACTGAATTTACAAGAATATGGGAACGTAATGCCATTGTATAAAAGGCATACATATAAAAGGCAATGTAAGTATGTTTGTCCGGTTTTAAAAGGCAACTTAGAAGTAAGCTATAAAGTTAAAATTTAACACAGCCGTTTAATACTACCACAATGATGGAAAAAATCTAAAACTCGAGATAAGTGCCCTATAAACGTATAAATTAATAATTTTATATCTATACATATGAAATAGACTTGGTTTATGTTTGCTTGCATGTGTGAACAATCAGTCCGTGATGTTTGCTTCAACAATCGGCTGGTCGTGTTTATCTGTTACGTCAACAATGGTTGATGAAATTAGTACATGCCGTAGTTAATGAAAAAGACAGGTCCCGGCACTGAAAAGTCACTGACCATCTTAGTCCAATCAAGAATGTATTTTTTTTTGTTTCCATCTTGGATTTAGCATTCAATATTTGTTCGTTTGCTAGCACTTTTCAGTGCCAGGGTCTGTCTTTTTCGTCAGTTACGTTGCTTGCCTTAATGATTCACGTTTTAAGGAGGATAGTTATAAAAAGTAATAAATAAATAACCATTATTATTTCTTTTTTTATTAAACTCTTCGGAGAGATGTAAAAAATTATTCTAAAACAAATAAGAGTACATCTTCAAGGGCGTGCAGCTGCTCAAGCTTTTGCTGAAAAGACGAAGGTACTTTCCCTAAGAGCTAATGACTGGAGAAAATTTATTTTTCATATGGTTTTTATAATATATTAACTTACTTCAGAGAAGTTATAGATAATATGTATCTAAACATATTAGAAAATTATAAAAATCGCAACTGATTGTGTGAAAGAGCAATCTTTGCTGCTAAAACTGATACTGTCAATATAAACAACATGATTCCATGCACTCTGACTGAATACAACTCTATTGAAACGGTTACATGTTGATGAGGGATGCTGATGACGCTGTAAACAGTGTTCCTCACCTCTCTCAATCCATCTATGAAGTATTTTTTAATATAGACAGAAATAATTCAATACTCATAGCCTTTCTTTAATATTCTAAAATGTTAAGGAAGCAATGTCGAATTATCCTGGGCGACCCCAATTGGACACAAAATTCCAATGCGAGCACTTTAAAGGATTCTTTTCGTTTTTCCAAAGTAAATATATACTTTATTAAGGGTTTTCCACTTATATTCAAATTCAGATATTGCAAAATTTCATCAAACAAACAGCCCGAGCAACGCCGGGCATATCAGCTAGTACTGTAAATCCACCCATGTGGGTGCATGTCGGTGAAAATCTTGAAAGTTTGGCAAAATGTGTGCACGAATGTGTAAATCCACCCATTTGGGTGCATTTCGGTGAAAATCAGGAAAGTTTTGCAAAAAGTGTGTAATTAACTCAATTTACAATCCTAACAATAATGATTATGAATTCTCCCACAATCATCGTAGAGGAAAAATAAGTGAGCCTGCACAGTGAGCGATTTCGCATGCCAACATCGAGGTGAACTAGCCAACTGTGATTTGGGGATGGAAGAGAGTAAAAAGGCGCTGTATACAATGCAAAGTTCGTGTCGTTTAGTATATTCTCCATAAGAGGAGTTGTTGTTGCGAAGAGTGGCATAAGGAGATAGTGAGGGCTTTAGGCGCTCTATCTTATTTCTTCGTTCATCAAGAGTACCGATTTTAAACACTACTTTCATTTCTCTACAGAAACTATCTATACATTGACGTACTTGTTCCATCATTTCACTACCCCCTCAAAACCTGGAGTATAAAATTCTTTGGACTGCTGCCAGCCTACTGTCTGAAATAGAGAGAGATTTTACTTTGTATAGCTTCATCGTCGGAAACATGTTCACCCGAAAGATGATGTTTAGGGAGCAAGACCAGGGCTATGCAGTGGATGCTCGAAGAAAATTCCCTCTTGAAATTTGCAACTTGTGAAACGATGTGGCAAGTGCCTCTATGTACAGGGAGTTTATGTGGATAAATAAAAGCAGTTTTAAAATCAGTGCTTTTATTTCTTTCATTTCTGTATCCATTTGTAATTTTCTTATTCACTTATCCTTGTATTTTAAAATTATTTTCGTAATTATTCACAATTTATGATGAACTGATTTTGATGAAACTTGGACTCTTCTCTAAGTTGAAAGATACTTAATCCAATAAGTAATCGCATTATAGTAAGTAACTGATTATAGTTAGACGATAGTGAAAGTTTCATCAAAGTCGGTTTTATAACCGACTTCAAAAAAGATTAAACAGAGTATTAAAAAATCGACTTTAATGAAACTTTCACTATCGCCTAGCTATATCAATCATATCTTGAAAACTACTGCACCGATTTTGATGAAACTTGGATGTATTCCTCAGTTGAAAGATACTTAATCCAATAAAAAGAAGAGTTATTGCAATTCGTTTTCTAGTTTCTGAGAAATACGTGGACAAACATACATACATACTAAAAAAGGAGTTTATCAATTCGATGTGTGTGTGTGTGTCACGGAATTTTAATGATTCCGTGGCCATAGAAGATCGTCTGCGCTCCAGGGTATTTGTCAACTCTCAACGTAGGCGAAATCGTTCTCGACGTCGTCATGAGGAGCATCATGACGCACCAGCCAATCGGGGAGCAGCAGGCTTTTCGTCGGTGAGCTCGAGGAGAGATCACGGACGGAACGATAGAAGGAAGTTAGCGTCTACCGAGCGAGGACGGAGCAAAAGGAAACTCCTGGCTGAGAGCGACGGGGGCCCTCGAGTAGGCCTGGAATTGTCGGCGCCGGAGAGAAAGGCTCGTTCTCGTATGCTTTCGACGGAGACGACTACGGAGGCGGCGAGTGCTTCGTCGTTGGATTCCTGGCCGTGCCGAGAAGCATCTCTGGCGGAGATTGTAGACGCAACAAATTGCGTGCCTTCGCAGGTGAATAGAGGTGAATCCACGTTGAACTACGCAGTACCTCGGGAGCTACATGTTACGGCCGCCCATCTGCTATGCTCGTTGGTGAGTGTATCTTTTTCCATAGGCCTTAGGGCCGATATAGTCCGAAGTGCTTTTCCCGAGCTAAGTCGCCGAAAATTGCAGTATAACACGCAAGTGCGTGGGTATTGGCCTGGAGGCATGTCGGCGTATTACGGGAGTGACTTCGGCTTTGTCTTTTTACAATCCTAGGAGGATTGTGCGCAATTTGTTTTGTGTAGTAATGTGATGTATGATTCTACAGTTACATAACCTGAATATCCTTTAATGGTGCTCCTTAGTCATCAATTAAGTTTATCATTAAATCCTTAATTACTGTGTTTAAAGGATTTCACAAGTTTCATTTGTGACCTCATGTTAATTATTGTGTGAAAATATTATCTATTAAAATGTAAACCGTTTGGAATATTTTTACATTAGTATTTCTGGTTATTATTGGACTTAACCGGACTTAGAACTTTTTCCAATTGTGACTTTTGCATTTACAAGTTACTCGTCAAATTCTTGTTCCTATTTGGTTGGACTGTGAAATTTCGAGAGTGCACCGTTACGAGCTTTCGTTTGCTCGTGTGTACGACACAAAACTTTGTATACCCTGTTTTTTGTATATTGGGTGCATTTTCTTTGTGTCTCAATACATGCATTTAGTTTTAGGTCTTATTTGCTGTATTGATATTAGTTTAACTTGTTGTTAGCTGGAAAGGTTGACCTTATATCATTTGTTTTTAAGGCCGGCCCAGTTAACTTGCTGTATGTCTTTTTAGCTTATATCCAATGTTTCGTTTTAATCTATAAAACGTTTTGGGTTATTAGACTTAAGCTATTAAGTTAAGCAGCTCGGCTGCCTGGTATTTAATTATATTGTATTTATCATTGGAGTCATTTATTCTTGTAGCTTTGTGTGCTTTAGTTTAGCTCTTTAGCTTTGTTTTAGGTTAACTGACTTATGATAATTGTAAAGGCTACGTTAGAGCCTTTGTAGTATATTGCTTTTAAGCGATTTTCGTATTTACTGTTTAGACATCAATTGTCGTGTTCAATTGTATATCTTGTGAGCTTTAGTTAGGTCACAAGCTTAATTCTAATTGTAAAGGCTTATGTTAGAGCCTTGGTTGTAATTTACTTTGAGGTGAATTGGGTAATTACACTTTTTGATCATTAATATGTTAACTGTCGTTTGCTTTGGTTTAGCTTGTAAGCTTTAGTTAGGTTACTAGCTGATTTGTAATGTAAGGACCTACGTGTAAGCCTACGACATAATTTATTAGTAAGATAAGG
Organism: Rhysida immarginata; assembly: GCA_023313115.1. Taxonomy (NCBI): domain Eukaryota; kingdom Metazoa; phylum Arthropoda; class Chilopoda; order Scolopendromorpha; family Scolopendridae; genus Rhysida; species Rhysida immarginata. The sequence goes on from JAHWFO010073527.1 coordinate 13,810, forward strand.
GTTCCTTGAAACTTAGTTATAATTAGTAAGCTTGTTCGTTAAGCTTAGATTTACATTGCACGTAGGTGCACGTTAAATTTAATTTATTTGTATCTACATTATTCATTTTTTTTTATGGTAATTTTGTGAAGCGTTTTTCATAAAATTTTATTGTTGCTTGGAGGTTCCCGTTTGGTTCCTCACTATTTCAGCAATATTGTGTTATATTAATAAACTTCTTATTTTATTTAATTCAATTTTGTGTGCTGTTGCATGTTATTAAAATTTCCACTGCGCTACTCCTAAATATAGTATTAATACATGTGACAGTGTGTTTGTAATATTGTTGGAATTGCACAATATTCATATATGTTAGTCTATGTGGGCTTCTAAATAAGTATGCCAAATTTCATAAGTGTATGTATGTATGTATGTATTGTAGCGTGCCTTTTTGAACCTCTGCCCGCTCCTTTTGTTAAGCTTAATTTTTTTAGATTTTATTTTTTAAAACGTTTCCTCTAGCTACTGAATTTTATTTATTTTATCTTAATAATTTTTAATTTTTCCACCGCGATTGTTGCTATCTCTATCTTAATTTCTTCATCATTGTTGGCGTAAAGCTTTTGCTGCGTGCGTCGCGCTCGTCCGTGTCTCGTGCGTTCTTTTCCTCGCTTAGCTGCTGTAGCTTTTTAGGCTAGTTAGGCAGTCTGGCCTCGGTCTTGGCCCCATCGACTTCGCTCCCTGGGTAGTCGACCTTAATATCAACTATGGCTTGAAGATCTCAGTTTTATTTTTACCCTTCTGGGTAGCTTCGCCCATGGTTTGGCCTGGGCAAGCGAGCAGCTTAAGTTACGGAGTTGCCTGAACTTTTTCCTGTGGAGAATGGTTCCGTTATTAGACCTCTCCAGGTTCTACTTTTCCTTCGTAGATGTGTGCCTGATGTTTATTTTTCCAACGTTCCACTCTCAATTTGGCTGTCGATTATGAAAAGCTATCGTCACCTCACCTCTTGGACTTTGTTTCCGGTATAATTGGAGGAACAACCTTTTCTCTTTTCCGATGAATGAAATGCCTACGTCGGGTATTCAGTGTCGATTGCGGATATCGACAAAGGCAAGGACGCCTTTTTTCTGCTCCCCTCGTGGCTCAAAATTTTATCGCCGTTCGCGACCGACTAGAGTCGGCGGATTGGCTTTAAGTTGGTTCCTGCCTCTCCCGGATCAAGTTTCAACTCTCGCTTAATGTCTTCACTTCTGTTTTTGTGTCGCAGCGAACTTTCCCGGGCCGGTCATGGTTTTGGCCTTTTCTTTTTCATCTCCACTTCACTTCGATTTCTGTGGACGTTTGAGGAACTGTATTTGCAACTTCGCCTTTTTACCGTGCATTATTTCCACGACAGGACCATGCGGAATTCTCGCTTACTAAACTATCTACCGTTTTCTTCAAGCTTCTGCACTGCGGAACCTCAAATCAAATTTCGGAATTGATGTAGCAATTGTTAGGGCTAGGCCTTGTTTTCTTTTTAAGACTTTTTGCGTTATTACTCTGAACTAAGTATCTTGTTCTGTTCACCTATTTAATATTTTTTTTCTTGTTCCACTTCACTGTTTTGCTCAAAAATTAAGCTATCTTAGAATTTAGAAGTTTTGTTAATATCTACCGATCATTGTATTTTTTTTTCTTTTTATCATGTTTTTGCCTTTTTTTTAGGATCTCTCAACCCGTCCGTGATCGTCTGCCTTTCGTGTATTTCCCTTGCTTATGTGTGCTTAACCCGTTTCGCTTTTCGTCTTGTAATTTGCCCTCATTTTATCCTTTACCTCTGATGTTTGATTTATGTTTATTCTTAGTATGTTCCCCCTTTTAGGTTCCTGGTTTTCCGAGGTCCCGGGTTTTCCCTATTTGCCTAATTTTTTGGGTTTTTTGATTTTTTTTTTTTTTTTTTTTTGGTTCCTTTCCCCCTTAAATTTAATTTTACCCAGATAAAATTGAATTTTTTCTTATTTCCAAATATATATATATTTATTGCTAATTTTCCGATCATCCTGCCTTTGCTGTGCTTTCCCGAACTCACCTCAGAATTCGCCTACGACGGTGGAGGCTCCCGCACAGCCCACTAGATAAGTTGGCTGACGCTATCTACGTTATCTAGTGAGCTGTGGCTCCCGTGTGGATGACACTATCGTAACCCTCAAGTATTGTAGGACCAATTACTGATTACTGTCCAGCGTCTGGCTTCGATGGCGACTCGTTCCCGTTTTCATAGTTTCAGTATCCACGTCTGCGGGAAGCTCACTCTGTTTATTTGAATTTAATCATTGGTTGATCGTTTGGTAGTACTTATCACCACTAGCATTTTCCTATTTGCAATAAAGGAAATATTTGTTTGGAAGTTGTTAGTTCTTATTCCTTTCTTTTAATCAATCTACAAAAGGGGCATTTTGAGGGATTAATATTATAGCAATTTATTTCCTACTTTTAACTTGATTGGTCGTCTTCCGGTCAATTAAGATCCTTAAATATTAAAATTTGTCACTGGCTCGCGCTTTTAAAAATTAGTCTAATCTTAAATGTAAAATGGCCCATTGGAGTTATTTGGGTTACTTATTTAAGGGGTCTTTTGTTCATCTTGGGATCTGTTGAGCTCCAAAAAACTTCTGAGGGAAAGGATTTACTATTTTAAGGAGGTTTTCCTCTTTTAAATAAAGGCTGGGCTTGTCGGGAATTGAAACCACAATTTCTAGCACGCTACAGTATATATCTATTGTAGCGTGCTAGAAATTGAGGCTTGAATTCCCGACACGCTCAGCCTTTATTTAAAGGAAGAATTCCTCCTCTAAATAATTCACTCCCTCCCCTTTAAAGTTAGGACCGCGCCAGAACCCCTAAAAACAAAATATCTACGGAATAGTCAAACAAGGTCACTTTAATGAGTTATTTGTAATTTGCATAAGTTTAATTTCATTAAAACCAGAATCAGAAATTATTTTTTGATGGATAAAGAACTTAAGTGATCGATAGACGACCCATTAAGTTCAAGGCAGGAAAACGCGTGGAGATAAAACCCTTCGAAATTGCCCCTCCTATTGAATACTTAAGTAACGCAAATGAGAACTGGCAAGTTCCAAACAAATATTTCTTTTATTACAAATTGGAAGATATAATGCCAAGGGTGAAGTATTGTCCCAAACGATTAACTAATGAATATACACCAATTCGAAAGGATAAATATTTCAGTGAAGGTAATCAGCCGGCGAGGCGAACAAATGAGTCGACGAAGTGGTGGAAGGATAACGGTAATCAATGGCCAGTCAATCCTCCTAAAATTACCATAAACGTCATCCGCGGAGGGGAAGGGAGGGGCGAAGGCGCGCCATCCACGACGCAGTCCAATTCCTAGTTGATTAAAAAACACCCAACGAAAGTTAGTCGTTCAGGAAGTTAGGCATTACGAATAAGTATTTGGAAATAAAAAAAAATTAGATTATAATTTGAATAAAGAGAAAACTGATTAAAAGGTCATAAACAAAAGAAATTAAAAAAATTAAAAAACGTTGAATGACTGTGGAAAGCGACATAATGACAGTAGAAACACCTCTTATCCACAAAATATTTTTATATTTTTATTTTTATATTTTTATTTTTATTTTTATTTTTAATATTTTAAAATTTTTTGTGGATAAGAGGTGTTTTTTCTGTCATTAAAAAAATTAAACAAAAAAATCCAAGAATTGAATAAACAAAAAACCCCCAAAAAAACAGACCTCGAAAAGACTAGACACCTAAAGGGAAAACATGCTAACAATACCGTAAACAAGAATCAGTGGTAAAGGACGAGTCAGGGATAGGTTGCAAGACGAAAAAAGGCAGAAAGGCTAGACACACACTCACATAAAAAAAATTAAAAAAAGAAGAATAAATTTCTACAATAATACAAAAGAAACGATAAAATAAAACAAAATTTTTAGACTAAAGTTCAAAGAGGGATTATTGCTGACGCTTGAACCGTTGATATGCGATTGCCTTCGTCTTGTTTGTGGACGAGTTAATCCGGAATCGTAAATACATGATGACGCTGAATCTTAAGATGGGTTGGCTTGATTTTCAATAGAAGCCAGCTCTTGACTGCAACGAGGAGGTCCGAGAGCGCAGCGTGTAGAAAGGCCCAGTCCGAATCTCGATACGCCAAAAAGAAACACAAAAGGAACAGTCACATTCAGTGAAATGGACTATTAGTTAATTGTAAACCATTTACCCGAAAACCCATGGAATTCCATAGCTACGACGCATCAACGGAGGCGCTGACAAATAACAACGACCAACGATGGCGTGATTCCTTGGAGTGTTATAAAGGTTGATTTCCTTCTCTTAAAGAAAGCAGATAAAAGAAAATGGTTGACCAATCTGTCAGGTGTAGGTAATAGATAAACGGTCCGAAGCTTACTAACGACGTCTTTGTCGCGCAATGAGGAGAAAACCCAGCTCTATTGCCGTAACTACGAAACACCGTTATCTTTGAAGACGGACTTGTGTGGACGTTCCATTATGTAGAGAAAGAAAATAGAATTTTCCATGATGAAATTTTCTAGGCTGGGCTATTGAGGCGAGGACGAATATCCAGATCCAAAGCCGCAGGCCAACGCTTCAATTGCCGCATCCGACTGACAGCTTAGTTGACTTCATATCCTGAAGGAGAAATTTTATGAGTTCCGATGGCTATGTGTTGAGCCATATCGAGTGCTACCGGCTATGGACAAAAGTAGGTTGTCCAGTTCAGTTTGCAGGACCAGCTCGCTCCGCTGTTGTCCCATCCAGAGGCAGCGAGAGACTTTTTCTTCCAAAAGATTTTTTCCAACATGTCAAAAAAAGACACGAGACTCGTAAACTCGCGCTCGGGAAAAAATTAAGACGCGGGCGACGCTCTAAAAGAATAATCTCCCATAACAAAGGGGCTTTAACTCAACAATCGCATAAAAGGCAAGACATATCAGAATGCCGATTTAAACAATCTGTTTAAATAAAAACGGCAATAAACGTTGTAGTTTTAAGGAAAAATAAATAAATAAACGTAAAATATTTTAAGAAAACTTTTGAAATATTAATATTATCAATTCAACCTTTCTTTCGCCAAAACTCTACAATCAGAGAGCAAAATGACGGAAAGCAAAGAGGTGAAAACCTGGGTTTTTTAATTCACGCAAAAAAAGAATATTTTAAGATGATAAAAAAAAATTATAAACTCAAGACAGAAGAGTTTTAAAAGTCTTAAAAATTGCACAAGTGAACGCCTAAGCCACAGAAAAATTTACTTCTTAAAATTCTTAGTTCCGAATGAAACCCGGGTAATGTATAGTCGACCACCGTACTTCGAGCCTCATAATTCGGTTCCATAAGCGAATAAAAATTCGAAAGTAGTCAAAAGGCGACCTGGCCAGGCCAAATGCAGAGGAAAGCAGGTACACATTTCCACGAAGAAATGGAACCAAAGGGGAAGGGAGACCGACTCCATATAAACCCGGCAAAAGCAATTTCCTAAACAACGCGACGCGATCGCGTCATATGAACCCTTTAATAAATTATTTGGAGGGGGAACACAGTAACCTCCCGAGAACAACGAGGTACGTAAAGTTTTCTACGACGGAGACAATTGCCTCTCTTGGCGTATGACCAAACGGTCGAATTTAAAGACGTAGGGAACATAGGAGTGTCGATTCGAACTCGCCCGAAGCCCCAACTTAACACTGGAGCGGGAACCGTCAGCATCAAAAGCGACCAAATAATGATGGAAAAAATGTATACATAAGAATCAGCAACTCAGTGTCCGTAGAACAAAAAAAAAATTTCTCATGCAAACTTACTGGAACCAGTTCTGAAAAAAGCGGTACGCTACAGTATGTATGTATGTATGTATGTATGTATGTATGTATGTATGTATGTATGTATGT
>JAHWFO010073529.1:0-12613 GCA_023313115.1 Rhysida immarginata
TTGTGCAAGTGTAATTATCCCGGGCAACGCCGGGTACCTCTTCTAGTTATATATATAGATAGAAGATGTTTCTTAATGGAAAGACAATAATTACATAGTGTGGTTCCATGCATCAATCTAAGCAAAAAGTTCCTTATCGAAAATGTTTAAAACTCAAAATTTAGAGTCTAAAAAATCGAATCGTTACATCATTTATGAACCCAATATAGTCACATAATGAACTGAAATATGTCACGAGAACACGAGCTTTTTAGCCAACTTCGCGTGACATTTAGACCCTTAAAATTTGTGTTTTGAGCAGTTTGCATAAGGAACTTCAAGTTTGTCATCATGCTAGCTACTTATTGTTCTTTCATTTAGAGACGCTTTGTATTATCAATCAACTACAGGGATCATTCATAAACAGCGTGCTCTTTGAGGATTTATTGCGTCGACTCTAAATTTACAGTTAATTTCTGACATTAACGCCTTCGTTGATAATATACAGGATCCTTTTCAAAGATAAATAACAACAATCCCGAGACATCAATACCATCCGTCAGATCCTTAGACACTATTCCAAATTTTGAGAGATGCTGATAAACCAAAGCAAGACTACGATAATGTAAATGCACTAAGAATCTCCTGAAGGTTTACGAAGCTCATAAAGCTTTCATAAAACGATTTCAAGGTTCATGAAACTTAACTTTCGTAATCATATTGATGAAACGATTAGGTTTTATTTTTTTTTTTTTTTTACACAAATCAATGTTTCGCTAGAAAACATTATGACAAGTGTCTAACTAAACACGAAATAGCCTGGATTATTAAAATTAAAATAATTATCGAACTAATTTATGGTCTATTCATCTGGTCTTCAACATTGTCAGATGATATTAACGATTGCTAACAATGTATTTCACTCAGCCAATTATCAAAACATGTTAAGTGACCGATCTCTCTACTTTCTTTCTTATAAAGTGATTACCAGACTCAGACCCACTCAGAAATGACTCGTCACAACTCAATATAGACGAATTACATTTTCTTACTTAATTTTCAAACCCGCTTGTCCCTTAGGTTAGCGGGAACAGCAGCTCCATAGAAGATCTCCAGCACTCGCGATCTTCCACCATCAGGCGCATGTCCTCACAAGTGCGGGAATTTTGTTTCACAAAAGCATGCTGGGTTCGTTTTTTGATCACCCAAAATTACCTGAAAGGGGAAAACTATTCAGTTGAGTTTGGCACCCAATGAGATTTCGAGCTTAATTTCATTTTAAAAAGTTAACGTTTGTTTGTGGGCAAAAAATAAAAAGGATAATTTTTTGAATTCACCAATCTTTCGAGGTCAGCTTATTTAGTGTACGAGTCTTTCTAAAGAGGTGATTGAAGACATGCTGATTATAAAATTAAAGATTAAAGATTACAAAAGACCATTCATTTTCTCCAACTCATACATGAAAATAATAATAATTATTAACTGGAGAAGCGTCTCCAAGCATAGGTAATGATTTTTCAATTGAAAAATGGAAGGAAAAATTCTGCGACTCGGATTCGAATCAGCAACCTCGACTATCATGGCGATGCCTTTACCAATTGGGCTATCGCAGACACCACGGACAGCTCTCTCAAGGTGTCTTAAAGACAACCAAGTTGTCACGGTTGAAAGCCCAATAGCTGCAGGGTGAAGCACTAGAATCAATAGCTGCATTTATACTTTTAGTAAGCCTTTTCACATTGGTATCTATGTCGCTCGTACTATGTACGTTATTTAGTGGGTCGTCATCATTTTTGAGAATATCTCTAAAAAACTTCCAGTCTTGTTTGAGCTTCAGTTCTTCTTTGAGGTCAATGTTTACGTTGTCAAAATTTAATGCAACTGGTTTATGGTCTGAGGATAGATCATTGACAGTATAGATACTGAATGATTTGTAGAAGCCCTTCAACAACACAATATCAAGTACATCGCTTGAAGGAGAATGATCACAATAATATGTAGATATACAATATTCATGAAACTTTTGCGTTGTGTTCTCTGTCTTAAGCTTATTAAGTGAGTAACCCTTACAGAAAACAGACAGGCAAGGCCCACATCCTTTTGAAATCCCCTATCTTCAAAGACAGATTGCATCTGTTCCTGGCGATATCGGTGCTAATCTCATTTTATTATATTTGAGTATCTGCTTTGGAGCCATCCATAAATTGCATAGCATCATGAGGTTCATTGGTCTAGTATCGTTAATAAACTTAAATAACGGAAGGGTCTAAGACAAGAATATTTATTGCCGACGCGTTTCGATGTTACACCCTTATCAAGGTTAGCAAAATAGTACCATTTCATTTTAATTACTTAAGGCCGGCCAGGTGGCCGAGAGGGCTAGGGCCTAGGCTTTCTAGTTCTCGAATCCGCCTGGTCATGGGTTCGAATCCCACTGTGGGGATGATTGTTTGTGTTTGTCCGGGCTGCGTAAAAGGCGCAAAATGACCGTAGTAGTCGACGCCAAAATTTCTAATAAACCAACCAGCCAACCAATTACTTAAGCTGGAGGGGGTAGGGGCAAAATTACACAGCGTTAAAGCATTATAGAGGAGTAGGGGACGGATCAGGTCTAGCTTTACGAAACGTTTCTTTTAAGATTTACATAAATTGAGACATAAATTTTTGGAATGGTTAAGATTATAAAACAAACAACAAAAAGGTCATATAGCAAAAGAGAGTATTTAACCCTTAAACGTCCGAGTTAGTTTATATTTTTCAAAATTTTAGTTATAAAATTATTCTTAGCATTGTTTTTTAAAATCAGCTCCGAAAGTTGTCCTGCTTTTTCATTCGGCTGACAGTATTTTAGAGAATGCAGCACTAGCCAAAGTAAGTAATCACGCACTTTCGTACTAGTGTTTGATTAATTGGGAACAACAGCAGAAATGACATCGAGAATGGGCGCTACTGTAGGAGGATGGTAGTTTGAAGCTCTTAAAAATTCCTTCTTCTCGTATTGCTTGGGCAGTAATTGTTCAGGTCGAAATCTGCACATTCGTTCATTATCTGAATAATAGTCGAGATGACTCGTTTCCCTGAATTTCAAACCTCGCTTCGTGAATGCCTTTGATTCCTATTTTCTGGAAGATTAAGGTTTTCGTCCCGACTTATTCCAATCATTAAGTTACTATATTCTATTTAGATAATATAATATATAATATTAGAAATGAAAAAATAAATACAATACTAATTAAAAATTAACAAAATAATTAATAAAAACGATTACAATAAAAGTAAGACTAGAAATATAAAAACAAAATAAAAAGCTGACGTTTCGGATAGAGACTATCCTTTATCAAAGCAAAAAAAGGATAAAAAGGATAATTCTCTAAAAGCAATTAGAATATTAGAGATTTATCCTGAAGTTATGAAATGTGTACTAACGGACGGGTTTATATATGGTTTGCATAGGGATTAGTAATACGGTATTGGCTGAAAAGAACAAATGAGATTAATTACAAGACGTATTGGGATAGGACAGGACGAAGGACAAATAGGAAAGAAAGAGATGGCGGCGAGAAAAATGCAATAGGATAACACATAGGAAATTGAAAATGTAAAAAATTATTATAAAAAATTATTATAAAAAAATATATAAAAGGTTAGGAATGATAGGGTGGCTAGCAGAAAGATTACGTAAAATTCCCTGAATATCGTTAAAAGCATCGAACATTAAAAGCATCGTACATCGAGGTTAACATCGATGTTAAAACCATCGAATATCGAGGCTAACTTCGATGTTAAAACCATCGAACATCGAGGTTAACATTAGTTACCAAAGAATTCCCTGACCCTTCCCGGTCGCTAGTCACCCTGTAAAAAAGAAACGCAAAAAAAGGTCACAAAAAATAAAGGTATACAGAGAGACTACGAAGAAAAGTATAAAAATGGACAAGAAATGAACATAGAAGTAAAAGATATGACAGAACGTAAGAACTGAGAAAAGATAAAGACAAAGAAAAGGGCCCAGAGAGCCTACGACAAATTAGGGAATAGCTGAATTTGAAGAGGAATATGGGAAAGGTAATGAGGGAATGGTGCCTTTGCTGAGGTTAATGCCATTAGGGGTGAGGGAATTAAATTTCCAAATGAGAAAAGATTCGAATTGCTTTCTTTCTTTTTGGTTATGGAAGTTACTACGAAGAATATAAAGGCTGACGGCCTGTAAAGAGTGACCAGGGGAATTAAAGTGTTTGGCGACAGGGGTGTCGGCATTGCTAAGGATATCGAACTTATGCCCGGCAAATCTGGAGCGTATGGTATTGGACGTCTCTCCAACGTACTGTTTCTGGCAAACTTTACAATGTAACAGGTAAATTAAATTGTGAGAAGTGCAGGTCAGGTTCTGGTTAATCTTGAAAGTAAAGGAGGAAGCACTGCTGGAGACAGAGGTAGCGGGGTTAAGAAAAAGACAAACGCCACAACGCTTAGCATTGCAAGGAGAACATCCCTTAGTGAAAGTGCGTGGTTTGGTAATAGCAGCATGGACCAGAATATCTTTAAAATTAAGAGTCCGTTTAAAAGAAACTTTTGGTGGTTCCGGTAGAATGGAGTGGAGAAGAGGAGAGTTGTCAATAATATGTTGATATTTCCTTAGGACATTTTTAATACTATTAAGGGTTGGATGATAAGGAAGAACTAATGTAGGTGTTGTCATGGCTGGAGAAGGTTTGGGGTTGTTGTTAGGACGAGAATTGCGATGTTTATAGATAGAAGCGCGTATGACAGATTTGGGGTAACCTCTTGCTTTTAGGGAGTGGGTAAGGGCGTTAGCATGGAAGTCCTTGTCGGACTGATTAGTGCATAATCTATGGATGCGAGTTAGCTGGCCTAAAGGGATGTTATCCTTGCAATGGCGCGGATGGCAGCTGTCATAGTGTAGGTACTGGTGTTGGTCAGTGGGCTTCTTATAGAGATTAGTAGACAATTTACTGTTAGTGATAGAGATAGAGACATCCAAAAAAGAAACTGTACTGATAGAGTAATTGTGAGAAAACTTGATAGAGGGATGGATGGAGTTGGAATGGGTGATAAAAGTTAAGAGTGAGTCTTCGTTGTGTGGCCAGATCAGGAAAACATCATCAATATATCGCAGCCAGACCAACGGCTTCAAGGGAGACGTGGAAAGAAGTTTGGTTTCCACCTCCCCCATAAAAATGTTAGCATAGTTGGGAGCCATTTTGGAGCCCATAGCAGTGCCACTGGTCTGGATGTAATATTCATTGTTAAAAGTGAAAAAATTGGAGGTGAGGATAGTCTGAAGAAGAAGGCAGATAGTGTCAGTAGAAGGAACATGGAAAGGTTTGTTAGCATTGAGACTGTTGCACACAGCTTTAACCCCATCATCATGAGGAATGTTAGTGTAGAGGGAAGAGACATCAAGCGTGCAGAGGAAGACGTTCTTGAAATCGTAGTTAGAGTCGTTAAGGCGCTGGATGTGGGAGAGAAAATCGTTAGTGTCTTTGATATAGGAAGGAAGACTGGGTGGGATGTGGCGTATATGGTGGTCGACAAAAGCAGATAGTGGCTCGCAGAGTGTGTTGTTACAAGAGATGATTGGACGGCCGGGATTGCCAGGCTTATGAATTTTGGGAAGAAGGTAGAAGCGACCAGGAGAACTGAATTTAGGAAGGAGGAAGAGGCGGGTTTTTTTATCAATTTCAGAAGAGGATTCAAGCTGAGAGAGAGTATTTTGAAGTTTGGTTTTGAACGTGTCAGTAGGATCGGAGGTTAGTGTCTTGTAGAAAGTAATATCAGAGAGTTGTCTGTTAGCTTCGTTAATGTAGTCAGAGGTGTTCATGACAACAATAGCGCCCCCTTTATCTGCTGGTTTAATTGTTATATCAGGGTTATTGCTAAGGCGTTTGATGCAAAGGAATTCGTTATTGGTGAGGTTAGGAAGAGGTTTTTTAATATTTTTAGTGACGGAGAGGATGTCGTTTTGTATGGACTTTATGTAAACTTCAAGTTCAGGATTGATGTCATGAGGAGGGGTCCAGTCGCTGGGAATGTGGAAGGTAGAGTTGGTAGAGGGAGTAGAATTGGAAGGATTCATGCAAAAGTATAGACGGGATCTGAGGGCACGGTTGAAGTTATCGACAGAGGAAATGATATCAAAAGTGTCAATAGTATTAGGAGTGGGACAGAAGGAAAGGCCTTTGGACAGGGTTTTGATCTCGAGAGACGAGAGTTTAGTGGTTGACAGGTTAATAACTAAAAAGCAAGAGGTTACCCCAAATCTGTCATACGCGCTTCTATCTATAAACATCGCAATTCTCGTCCTAACAACAACCCCAAACCTTCTCCAGCCATGACAACACCTACATTAGTTCTTCCTTATCATCCAACCCTTAATAGTATTAAAAATGTCCTAAGGAAATATCAACATATTATTGACAACTCTCCTCTTCTCCACTCCATTCTACCGGAACCACCAAAAGTTTCTTTTAAACGGACTCTTAATTTTAAAGATATTCTGGTCCATGCTGCTATTACCAAACCACGCACTTTCACTAAGGGATGTTCTCCTTGCAATGCTAAGCGTTGTGGCGTTTGTCTTTTTCTTAACCCCGCTACCTCTGTCTCCAGCAGTGCTTCCTCCTTTACTTTCAAGATTAACCAGAACCTGACCTGCACTTCTCACAATTTAATTTACCTGTTACATTGTAAAGTTTGCCAGAAACAGTACGTTGGAGAGACGTCCAATACCATACGCTCCAGATTTGCCGGGCATAAGTTCGATATCCTTAGCAATGCCGACACCCCTGTCGCCAAACACTTTAATTCCCCTGGTCACTCTTTACAGGCCGTCAGCCTTTATATTCTTCGTAGTAACTTCCATAACCAAAAAGAAAGAAAGCAATTCGAATCTTTTCTCATTTGGAAATTTAATTCCCTCACCCCTAATGGCATTAACCTCAGCAAAGGCACCATTCCCTCATTACCTTTCCCATATTCCTCTTCAAATTCAGCTATTCCCTAATTTGTCGTAGGCTCTCTGGGCCCTTTTCTTTGTCTTTATCTTTTCTCAGTTCTTACGTTCTGTCATATCTTTTACTTCTATGTTCATTTCTTGTCCATTTTTATACTTTTCTTCGTAGTCTCTCTGTATACCTTTATTTTTTGTGACCTTTTTTTGCGTTTCTTTTTTACAGGGTGACTAGCGACCGGGAAGGGTCAGGGAATTCTTTGGTAACTAATGTTAACCTCGATGTTCGATGGTTTTAACATCGAAGTTAGCCTCGATATTCGATGGTTTTAACATCGATGTTAACCTCGATGTACGATGCTTTTAATGTTCGATGCTTTTAACGATATTCAGGGAATTTTACGTAATCTTTCTGCTAGCCACCCTATCATTCCTAACCTTTTATATATTTTTTTATAATAATTTTTTATAATAATTTTTTACATTTTCAATTTCCTATGTGTTATCCTATTGCATTTTTCTCGCCGCCATCTCTTTCTTTCCTATTTGTCCTTCGTCCTGTCCTATCCCAATACGTCTTGTAATTAATCTCATTTGTTCTTTTCAGCCAATACCGTATTACTAATCCCTATGCAAACCATATATAAACCCGTCCGTTAGTACACATTTCATAACTTCAGGATAAATCTCTAATATTCTAATTGCTTTTAGAGAATTATCCTTTTTATCCTTTTTTTGCTTTGATAAAGGATAGTCTCTATCCGAAACGTCAGCTTTTTATTTTGTTTTTATATTTCTAGTCTTACTTTGATTGTAATCGTTTTTATTAATTATTTTGTTAATTTTTAATTAGTATTGTATTTATTTTTTCATTTCTAATATTATATATTATATTATCTATTGTATTCCAGGGTTTCTGTGTCTCGTTCTTTTCTCTTATAAATATTATCCTATATTCTATTTAATAATACACGGCTTTCATTAACTTAAGGAATATATCACAAAAATAGTAACAACTCAAAAGCTTCTTAGCCGAAATTCATGAAACCTGGCCAAATCATATATAATGAAATGAAAAATGATACAAAAACAAGTTTCCAGAAAACTAACTTCCAGAAAAAAGTATCACAGAAAATTTAATTCAAAAACACGTGTGCACGAGAAAGGAAGGAAAGAAACCACGATACCACATAAACGAATTTTATAAAATAAAATAAAAAATAAAAACTCATATCTTCATTTCGGAGCTCTCTGTCTCCTTCTTTAGTGAGAAACAACAAGTCAGGCACTTATTGTTTATTAAGTAGCGGAAGAATGGAGCTATTTATTGTTTTCACAATGTCCGTCTGTCTGTCCGTCCGTCGTCCGTCCGTCTATCCCCTTCATAATTTCAGCTTTTTTGATGTAGAAGGTTAAAATTCGGAATATAGCTTAGTATGGGCATGTGCACCTTCACTATTTAGTTTGGTTTTGATCGGCCCACTGGGGTCGGAGTTTCGGGGGCGGAAATAAGAGGGGACCAAAAGTTCTTCGCGTATTTATGGATATAAAGGAGTACTATGAAGTTTGAGCCAAATTGTCCCAATGGGGGTCGGAATTGTGAGGGTGGCAGTTACTTGGTCTTTAGAACTATGGCAACATATGGCATGTCATACAGGGTCGGGACACATTAATATGACCACCTGCTAGTATCCGAAATATGCACAGCAGCTAGTCGACATGGCAGAGAGTCAATAAGTCCTCGGAAGGTGGTTGCAGGTATCTGGGACCATTCGGCGATCAGTGCATCCCGTAATTCCATCACCGTGCGTGGTGGAGGGTCCAGCTTGCGAACATGGCGATCGAGATGGTCCCACAAATGTTCAATGGGGTTGAGGCCCGGGAAGTTTGGTGGCCATAGGAGTAGCTTGAATTCATCCTCATGCTCCTCGAACCAGCCGTGGACAATTTTGGCAGTATGGCAGGGAGCATTGTCCTGTTGAAAGGTGCCATCACCCTGAGGAAACACTGTCGACATGAAGGGGTGTACCTGGTCTGCGACGATCGTCAGGTAACGAACAGCATTCAGTGTACCCTCCAGCGGTATCAGTGGACTCAGATCATAACACGAAAACATCCCCCAAACAGTCACACCTCCCCCACCAGCCTGTGATCTGCCAACGCTGGTGCCTGTTCTCAGATGCTTCCCGGCGAATTCTCCATCGTCCGTCCACTCTGTTTACCAGAAACCGCGACTCGTCAGAGAAAGCAACCCTTTGCCACTCGGCTGAGGTCCAATGGCGATAGTCCATTGCGAATTGGAGGCGTTTTCGGTGATACACAGGCGTCACATGGCTGCTGTTACCATACGCCTGCTCCGAGCCCCAACCTCAAGAGGGATCGTTGCACTGTCTTGGTGCTGACACGCCGATTGGATCGAGACCAGGCGTCATAATTGCGCTCGCCTCTAGGATCGAGCCCCTGGGGCCCCACAGTTACCTCTTCGGTTGCTCGAAACTGTCTGGTTCGTCCAGTCGCGGTACACCTTCACAACGGCAGCCATAGAGCAGTTCACAAAGGTGGCCGTTTCTGAAATGCTGCCCCCCTTGGCCCGATAGCCAATGATCATCCCCTTTTGGAGGTCCGACAGTCATTTGCTCTGCCCATGACGGCGACAATTGCTGTGTTAACGGATGCTACTAGACGTCTGCTGTTGTCAGCTTTTAATGATATGCAATGATTTTTCATCTGCATACCAAGGGACGTTCCAACATGTTCGAGGAGAGGTGGTCATATTAATGTGTCCCGACCCTATATATCATTCGATCGGAATGATGAGAAACGAAAGAAGACAGAGCTCTTTTACACTTTCTAAATACTATGTTCGAGAAAATCAATTTTTCGATTTAAAAAATTGGGGAGGGTGAGTTAAAAAGTGAGATAAAAGGGTAAAAAATAGATGATCTCAGGGCTTCCGCTACTTTCCTATATCTTCCTCAGGAGGCTTAATTTCTTGTTATTGAAGGAGACAGAGGGCTCCGAAATGTATTATAAGTTTTTATTTTATAAAATTCATTTATGTGGAATTGTGGTTTCTTTCTTTCCTTTCTTGTTAACCAATGTCCACAATTTTGGCTGTTTACATATTTTATTCTATGTATGCAGAGTTTGACGGTCCTTTCAGTGCGGGCTCTGTATGCTCGAGCGTTGTCATCCTATAGGAGAAAATTGTAGTCCGCTGCTCTTGCATAGGGTCATATACAACTCCTGGCAAAAAGTTCTGGAACATAATGCATCATTGCTAAGTTAGCTGCTTTTATTTAAGTGTTAGGAAAAACATTAAAAACTGGTCACAAATTTGTTAATTTTTTATTAAAGAGCTCTTTAAAGACTACAATCTGAACAAAAAGACATTGAGATTGTTGAATACAGAAATTAAGAAAAAAATTTCAAAGTTTGTGTCTGCTGGAAAAAAATATTGGAACATAAGAAACTGTGGAAAAAAGTAACGGAACATTGCCATCCAAAAAACCAAAAAAAGAACCAAAAAAAAAGTTTTTCTAGTATTTTGTGGCACCTCCTTTGGACTTAATGACTGCTTTTATGCGCTTTGGTATTGAAGCAATTAATGATTTGCAATAATCTTGTGGAATAATATTTTAACATTCATGCAGTGCTTGCTTCAGTTCATCCTTGCTTGTGGGTTTTTCTCATTCACACGTTTCTTTAGAAAACACCAAACGCTTTCTGTGGGATTGATGTCCGGGCTGTTTGCTGGAAATGCGTAATAATTTTTGCGCGATAACAAGAAATATTGTCATCTTGAAAAATGATGTCCTCGTCGCTAAACTGGTCTTCCAAGATAGGAATAAGAAAATGCATCAAAATCTCCTTGTAGGCTTCTGCATTAACTGTTCCTTTGGCAATACAAAATTTGCCAATACCTATTGCTGACGTACACGACCAAATCATTACTCCAGTTAGAAACTTCTCCTTTTGTACGAGGCAATCTTGTTGATACTTTTCATGAGTACGGCGCCAAACAAAGTTTCCTCCATCATCTCCACATCCAACAAGTACACGACTGTCATCACTAAACACAACTTTTTCCCAGTCACTCTGGTTCCAATGTTTATGCTCTCTGGCCCACTGAAGACTCTTTTGCCTCTGCAGTTTGGTATTCGAGGTGCGGTCTGTGCTTTGCAACGTTTTAATCCATGTTCGGGAAGACGGTTTCTTACTGTTCTATCACTGACGTTTACTCTACACTTGTTCCATTCCGCATTAATCGCTTTAGAAGATGCTTTTCTGTATTTCAAGCAGATTTTCTTAAGTTTTTGGTCCTGCAATGTTGAAGTTTTCTTTGGTCAACCACTCCTAGGTTGTTTTAGTACTGCCGGTTTCTTTGAACCTCTTCCAGATTCGGTTAACAGTTCCAAACCCATATCCTACGATTTGTGCCACTTTCCTCTGTGTTTTACTATCTTCCATATGACAAACAACAAGGTTTTTGATATCACTAGAATAGTGCTTTCGTCCAGCCATGTTGACACTTCGCAAATCGAAATTATTAAAAAAAAAAATAGTTTGACCTTACCCCTCCATTATGTATGCTTTTAAAAATGGAACGATCCAAAATTTGCATCGCAAAAGATGTTACAGATTGTTTTAAAGCAATGTTCCGTTATTTTTTTCCACAGTTTCTTATGTTCCAATATTTTTTTCCAGCAGGCACAAACTTTGGAATTTTTTTTCTTAATTTCTATATTCAACAATCTCAACGTCTTTTGTTCAGATTGTAGCCTTTGAAAAGCTCTTTAATAAAAAATTAACAAATTTGTGACCAGTTCTTAATGTTTTTCTTAACACTTAAATAAAAGCGGCTAACTGAGCAAGGATGCATTATGTTCCAGAACTTTTTGCCAGGGGTTGTATAACCATCAAGGATGACGTCTTATACATGGAAGTATGTACGTTCACCTAAAGAGATTCCTCCTCATACACAGACATTGCCTTAGTAAATGAATCTCTTTCACCGATGTCTCACTGATCATAGCAGGTTCCACGTACTCTCCAGATCAAAGAACGTCTGCTGTCGCCCTGTAAACTTAACCCCGAATTATCTCTGAAGAGAACAGACCTCCATTGGTATACTATCTAATGGATATTCTGACGTGCCCACTGCAACCCTCCCTTCTGTAGAGAGCGGTGAGAGATAAACAAATGCCTGATCTCCCTGCATAGAGATCTTCTGCGTGCATAGAAGACTATATCATCCTTCTAGTGGCTGCAGCAAGGGAAGATCTCAGTTACGTGGATGTAGAGTAGTGATGGGCGATACTTTGGTATCGAGTATTGGGTATCGAATATTCGTCAGTTTCGAATCCCAGAGTATCGAATATTTATAATACTCGATACTATTCGATACTGTCGGAATTTTCGTATTCGATACCATTCGATACCAAAAACAGCCAATGATGATGCAAACTTGCAAAAAAAACAATAAAATTTTGATTATTGCAACCTACATGTCGAGGTGTGATTATTGCAACCTACATAAGTACTACTTCACTTACTTGCTCTTTTACATTACAGCAAAGGATCTACAATAGAAGAAATTTGAAAGACAGCTTATTAACATCACGCATGATTTAATACCACTTGATATAGTTGAGAGTGATGGAT
>JAHWFO010073532.1:0-27859 GCA_023313115.1 Rhysida immarginata
TTGTTAATTATTATTTTATTTTTCAGTTGTATTTATTAACTATTTATTGCATTCCAGGGTTTTTTTCTCTCGTCCTTTTCTCTTATAAATATCCATTCCTTGTATTCGATATAAATAGTCGTTGTTAATGTATTATCAATTCAGTCATGCTGAAAGAAGGCCGCGTAGCGACCGAAATGTACATACATGTTTATTAAAACTCTTTGTGGAAAAGCGTTTGGTTTATGTCTCCTGCTGATACATATAACATTCTAGAAGGAGGTGGAGATGGATAAAGTTTGGTTATGGTCACCCTGTTACTCCGCTCCCGTCCTGTTTTAAAAGACGGCGGTCTCGCTCATGATTGATTGCCTGTAAAGCAGAGTTATTCTATTTACAAGAAGACTGGGGGTTATATTTGCAACGGTTAAATAGGTCTCGATATCGAACTTTTCGAGATTCTTGTCAGCTATTTCAGTGATTGAATCGCGACTTCAGCTAGACAACAGCGAATCCATTTACGAAATGAGTTAGGTCCTTCATTTCTTTATGATCATCAAGTTCTTAATACCGTGTGTCTCAAATCCGTGTGCCTTAATTAATGTGAATTAATATAGTTATGAAAATACTCACTATGAAATAAAAAATTGAAGAATGTTTTACCTTATTAATATCGCAGTGGTTAAACGCTTAAACACGCTATCAGCGTGCGAATTGCTGTCGAGTGCCTTGCCATAATGCCAAAGTTGGAGATATTTTTCGGAAGCTGGACTATTGCCTAAAGTTATGTTTCCACATTGGCAAAATCACATTGATAACATATTGTAAATATAGGGTGGACCAAAAAAAATTTGCCACTGAAAATTTCTAAGTCCAATGGAAACGGTCCACAAAGGTGTGAACGATTCTAGAAGGAAGAACGCTACCATTTATTAAGGCAGGCGTTAACCTTAAATGGAACGAGTCGATTTCTAGATGAAGTGAACATAATCTTAAATAATACACAAATTGTACACGTTTTAGATCATTGTCTCTTTTATTGAATATCTGTTGACTAATACCCTTCGTCTAGAAATCGACTCGTTCCTTCTAAAATCGCTCATACCTGTGTGGAGCGTTTCCATTGGACTTAGGAATTTTCTGTGGCGAGTTTTTTAGGTCCACCCTGTATATGTATATTGTACGATAATTGTCATCCTCTTCACCATTTACTCGGCAACGATTTATTATTTTTGGAATGTCAAATGCTTTGTGTATATTGCTTTTTGATATTGTTATTCTGACACACCTAGTCGTTTAAATAGAAGCGGCAAGCAATGTAATCTTGAACTATGTTGGGGTTTTTTTTTTCAAGAAAAATATTATAAGTAGATATGTTATAAACAACATCTTCTTTTAATATATTTTAAAAACTTACAAAATTTAATAATTTTTTGTCAATTCTTTTTAGCAATCTACATCAGGAACGCTACATCTGTAAACAGTTAAAAGATATTCACGAATGAAATATGCGATGCAATTTTATATAATTTTTTCTGTGAATAAGGCTCACATTTCTGGCATCAATTAAGGTAATTTTTATGGATAAGGATAGAACAAGAAAGAGATTTGGCGGTTTCTTCCTGTCCCAGTTTCTTATTCCTTCGTTAATTTCTGCTAGGTTATCAATAGTTAACCCTTTCGGTCCCATAGTAAAATTATCGGTATTATTACTTGTCTCTAATTTAGAGGTAAGAATTCTAAATGGGAAAGCTGTAATGTGGACTTTGCATGGGCTTTCGGCTCACATTGAAGAATTTAAAATCCAAATTATGCTTCAACAATAATAGAGATTTCCTCGTCGAGATTACAAGGTGATGATTGCATTACTCATTGATGACGTTTTTTCATTGTTCGTCATGTTATACAATCATCTGCGAATGATTATTTGTCACAAGTTTTTATCACAAACTAAATTTATATACCGGGTGGGCAAGAAATAACGTGAGGTGTTCAGAGCTCGCTAGCGGGAATTCTATTAGGCCAAATGCAGTACATTTTGGTGTATATACTCAGTGGAACATGCAGTTTCGATTTCTGCAAAAAAAAAAAAAAAATAGTACCAAAAGTCGCCATAGGGGCCATACCATGGGAAATGCACGACTAATTATTCTGTTGTCTGAAAAACGTTCTCGCAAGATCTGCTGCATCTGACGTCCGATGTGCGGTGGCGCACTATCTATCTATATATATAAAGAAGGATGTTTGTGGGTGGGTCTGTCTGTACGTTTTTTATACAAATCTACAGTTTTATTCCGATCTTGATGAAATTTCGCATACATGACCTTCAAAGCATGAGGAAGGTCACTGTCTACCTCAGATTTCGGAAAAATAATAAATATCGATAAAAAAATCGATATTCATGGTTATGGCAAGGCATATTAATGAGAAATATCTCATGACCAACAATGCAAGGCAAAGTTTGTACAACAATAGGTATCAACAATGGTATCAACACGCAATGCACCAACACAAGGCAGGGATCAACAATCAATATCTCATGACTAATAATGAAAGGAAAAGTTTGTGCAGCTACCTCTTCTAGTCCTGCATAAAAATGGTAGAATCCAGACAACCCTTTTCCTGCAATCGTGGTATCACAAAATTCTCATCGTTATGCTCATCGGTCCTCTTCGTAACGTTTTCAATCGCCGGAATTCACGAAGGGCAGCACTTGCATTGTCGCTCTTCTGATAAAACAACTTGACTTTTTTTTTTGCAGAAATCGAAACTGCATGTTCCACTAAGTATATACACCAAAATGTACTGCATTTGGCCTAATAGAATTCCCGCTAGCGAGCTCTGAACACCTCACGTTATTTCTTGCCCACCCGGTAGATTATAATAGCGATAATGTTACTGAAAGTTTAAAAAAAGGAAAATAATAATTATCTCTTAAAGGGGGCGGAGGGTCTCCTAAAACTTTATCGTTTTTTCAAAATCTGAAACAATCATTATTTTATAAAACAAAAATCGATGCTCTAAAAAAAGTGAACAACCGAAAACTCGTTTGGTAAACTTTTCCATGATGATCTTAAAGTGTAGTTTCTTTTTCCCAAATATTAGGATTTAATATTTAAAGCTAACAAGTTAAGAGGAAAAAGGTTTTATCAAACCAAGCTTTTATAATGTTTTATTTAGTGGCAACAATACAGCTTAATTTTGCAACAATAAACAATAGACAAATTTACTCTCGCCATAACGAAATGTCCAATTGTTACAACAATCAATTCGTAGTAATGAGTTAGTACCATTAGAACACGAACCAATGAACCGATTTGAAAATTTTTTTATTTATCATAAATTGTCATCGATTCTGCATAAGTGTGTCAAATTGCAGCTCCCTAGCTTGTCGGAAAGTTGGTTTAATATTGATTACAAGATTTGACCTAAGCAACTAACACAGCAAAGTTAATAAAAGCTTATAAAAAATATATACGATTTAATAGGGAGAAATATCAAAACATAAACATTGAATATTCGCCATCTTTTGAGGGCATCGAGACCCATGGCTGCCATGACTCTGAACTTATCCCATTGTATACAATACATCCAAACACGCAACAACTCGTTACCATCGTTATACAATAACAAGTCGGGCAAAAACGGCGCACTTCGATGAGTAGCAGTATAGGATTGCCTTCATCTTGCCCTCAAAAAATGGCACCTATACCCATCATTCAATGCGAAGATATTTTCCCCTATTGATTTAATTAATGAGATAGGGAGGATGGAAATAAACCAAAATAATATTCACCAATAAAAACTTTAAAAACATATAAAAATAACATAAGAATGTAATAAATTAATCTGGCTTAATCATCGGATGAAAAGAGTTGTTAAACATGGCGCCATAGTGAGCTAGCCTCATGGAGAACCCTTAATAAAAAAATTAATTTACTACATAGCAGAAGACTGACCTCGACTTCCCCTTCTTACCAACTGATACATTTCTCTTAACTTATCGTAACGTCGAAGCTGTCCACCATGGCGCTGGACCGCTAAGGCCTCTAAAGCTACATTCCCATAGCTTACGTACGTACGTACCTAGTCAAAATGAGTTCAGGTACAGATGTCAGCTGAAACTAGTCAAAATGAGTTCAGGGATGGCCAAGATGGACATTTCCTATGAAACCTGAAAACCGAAATTTTTCGCTATTACAATATTCCTTTACTTCGGACAAGGAAGTAAAAAAAAAAAGAAGTAGCTTTTCTTTATAGATTTTTGAATGCTGATTTACAAAAATAATAGTAAAAATCCTCTCTTAGCTATGGTTCCGGATTGATTCGATCATTTATTATTATGATATCTACCGCATTTTATCTAGATAAAAATTCTATCGGCAATCATTAGAGGATTGCCTCTCAAAATATACGTCGTTACAATTGTAGGGATACATGTTGCTGAAAAGCAGTTTAGAATAATGTCTTTTATTTTGTAGGGAATTTCGTTGCATTCTTTTATTGTATACTAGCAAACCCGCGCCAGGCGTTGCCTGGGCTTTTTAAATCATGAAATAAAAATACAATATAGGTAAATTTTAAAAAAACATTTATTTAAGGTCAAAAAATTAATGGAAGTTTTTGGACTACACCTAAGTCTTGAGTACTTCCTTATAAACGACATTTAATGTTGTTGCATCTTTACTGCAAATGTATAAATTTCTAGGGTCGCTAACTCTATAACAGGCAACATACAGTTGACCATGTGAGAAACATTCTTCTTGCAAATTTACTCCAGCTACTTTCAATGTTTGGCCTTGAGATTTGTTAATTGTTATGGCAAAGCAAAGTTTAACTGGAAATTGAATGCGTTTGAACTGAAAAGGTAATTCTGTAGGTATTAAAGGGACTCTTGGAATTAAAACTGTTTCACCAAGACCACTTCCAGTAATAATTGAACCTTCTATCACATTATCTTTTAGTGATTTCACAATTAACCTTGTTCCATTACAAAGTGTTGGAGGATTTAAATTCTAAGTAACATTATAGGAACACCAATTTTAAGTTGTAACAAATGAAGTGGAAAACCAGAAGGTTGTAATGAGTTTAAAAATTCCACAGGGTAATGTACTGCATTTTCAGTTTGTAAAACTGTGTTGATGGAACAATACTGTTTTACATTTCCTTCAACTTTGTTCATTATTTTTAAGTTTATTAGGTTAGCAGCATCGCTACGTGGTGTTGATATAGTCCTCTCTTGGAACCATCCTAAAGACTTGGACTGAATATTAGAAATATCGGGGTAAATTTTTTCAATCAAAGAATCTAGTGATTCGACATAATTGCACAATGAAGAATCAAGTTTTATCCTACCATTTACTTCTGGTTCACTGCCACAACCAATTTTCAACAATTTTGTAGAAAATGCATCTGCCTGTTGATCATTATTTAAAAGGACCCTCATGTTTTTAGTGAGTGAAAGGTGAATAACATGCTCCCAAATAAAAGACTTTTTTAAGCAAGCATTTACTTCGTCAGCAACTGTACCTTTTGTTATAACTGGTAGAGTTTGACGAAAGTCACCTGTGAATAAAAATGTCAAGCCATCCATGGTTTCTGTTTCGCTTCGCATGGTTTCTGTTTACACAGCTGTTAGAGGAGAAAAAAGCATGGCAGCCTATCGCAAAAATATTACGTATTTCATTGAGTTCTTTTGAATTTTTTTGTGTTATATATTTTTTATTTTTTTATTGAATTAGTTTATTGAAATATTAAGTTGTGGAGTTACAGTATAGGTAAATTTTAAAAAACCTTTATTTAATGTCAAAAAATTAATGGACATTTTTGGACTACACCTAAGTCTTGAGTACTTCCTTATAAACGACATTTAATGTTGTTGCATCTTTACTGCAAATGTATAAATTTCTAGGATCGCTAACTCTAGAACAGGCAACATACAGTTGGCCATGTGAGAAACAATGTTCTTGCAAATTTACTCAGCTATTAAGATGAAGTAGAATTAGCTTTTGTTTGTTTGTTTGCTCAAGAGATGGCGCTAAGCGTTTCGATCGCCGATCACCATATGATGAGCAGCCATGTTGATGCATTTTGAGAGCAATTAACGTAAATAATTTAATATAAAACCAATTTTATGAATTAATGCCTAGCCTACAAAGTTTCTATATAAATCCCCTAACAAACAAAATTTGTTTCATAAAAATCGATGCAGTAGTTCTTAAGGTTATCGAGCACATACACCGGGGAAGTGACTTAGATTTATACTATGTATAGATGATTTCTACGGCAACCCTTTTGTTGCTCAGGTTATAATTTAGTTAGGTGTTGACAGGAATGAGCTGTTCTTTGGGCGGTGGCCACATGTATTGTAGGGAGGGGAGGTGTAATTGATGATTGATTGGAAAAAAAATATCATGTTTCCATTCAGTTTTGTTTGTTATTCATTTGTCTGCCATTTGTAACTTTTTTTTCTCAGCGACAAATTTCTCCCTATCCGCAATGTTTGCAACTACAAGAAATTTTCGCGGAACCCCCCCCCTCCCTAATGTCTTGATTACTCCCCCTGCTAAAATTGATGCCATTCTGGTTGGTAGATTGCGTTACTTATTGCTCCGAACTGTGTCACTTTAATTGCAATCATTTTGTAGGGGAGAGCGGGTAACAGTAAGACGCCCTTTGGTCGAAAGTTTGTTTTTCATGTTATATTCGATCAAATGTAATGAATTTTTTCCACAAAATACTATACTTAGTACCCTATTATATAACTAAATTTCAAATATCATTAAGAACAATTTTCGCTGAAAATAATTTATATAAATCTGAAGCACTTTGTCTCACTCTTCCCCAAAGGTGGTGGAGTAATGAGACATGAGTCATGAGACATGAATTGCATAGGCCTATAGGCTACATTTGTTTAAAGAATCACTGAATCTAAAATCATAAATAAATAAAAGTGTACAAAAAACAATTTTTTTATCATTAAAAGCAATCTGTAAAAAGAATCTGAAATTGTGAATAATCACATTTCTTTAGCGAACATGGACTAGTGAAAAATCAACATCAAAGTTATATGCTCCTTTTCTCTTTGTTATACACTGTCTCACTGTTCCCAAATCATTTTGTCTCGCTGTTACCCCCATCGCATGACTAACTATTTCAAGCTTTTAGGCTTAAGTTTCGAGTCCTTTTCAAATCCATTATGCATCATTAGAAAGGTTAATAAATGAGCATTCGATATACAGGGTGATTTACATCGAATGTAAAATACTTAAAGGGGGTATTATAGAGGTTAAGATAAACACAAAACGTCCTATGAACATGGGTTCAAATATGAACGATAACTGAGATATGAACAGAAATAAAAATGCCGCCACCAAGATCAACAAGTTAATAACTCAGATTCTGTGAAGCCTAGATTAATGCAATTTGGGGGAATAACAAGGTACATAAGACTGTGTATACCGTTAAAATTTGATTGAATTCCAACGAGAAGTTTCCGAGTTACACAGTCAAAATTGTGACAAGTGCTAGTTAGTACTCACAAGTGAACACGTACGTATTATGATATTGAATGAGTAACTTGGAAACTTCTTGTTAGAATTAGATCAAATTTTAAAGGTATACACAGTCTTATGTACTCTGTTATTCCTCCAAATTTCATTAATCTAGGCTTTACAGAATCTGTGTTATTATAACTTGTTGATCTTGGTGGCGGCATTTTTATTTCTGTTCATATCTCAGTTATCGTTCATATTTGAACCCATGTTCATAGGACGTTTTGTGTTTATCTTAACCTCTATAATACCCCCTTTAAGTATTTTACATTCGATGTAAATCACCCTGTATAGCAATCGTTTATATGATTGTTGTAAACTTTTTCAATGATATGGAATAAATAGCAACCAAGAAAATTTACTATACGTGCCTTACTTTTTGCATCTCAGGTAAGTGTTTCATACAAAATTTACATACAATGTATGGTACCCACGCTTTGTCTTGGTCACCAAGCTTAACGCCAAAGTATCCACGGTACGCTCTTTTTACAAAGTCAGTAATACTTTTTGTATTTCCTTTTAACATATGTAGCAAAATTTAACAGGATGGTTGACACAACTTCTTCTACTGGAAGTCCTTCTTTCAGAGTCGCTGAGAGAACGAAAGAGGAAAAACAGTGTGGTGTGAAGTAGTGAAGTTCCGAAGGGAAGCTCAGTGTTATTTTTAAATACAGAGAAGCACAAAACTTTACATATTCAAACTGCAAAGGTCAAATTTTCCATTCAATCTAGCAATAGGCTAACACATAGTTGTCCAATTTTGCAATATTTTCTAAATTAAGGAAAACATAGATAATTATGGCGCTGATAATCATAGCGGTTTTTTAGTATGGCTAAGGTCAAAAACTCTCACCGGTGAGAAGAGTTAGCGCTTGGTCGGTCAGAAATCCTAGTGAGAAATTTGTGACGTCATTTTAACGCGGTCAGAAACGCCAGTTACGGCCGGTTGCAAAACGTCAGTTAAAACTAACTCTTCGTTATAGTCCCGTTTAAAATTTTTTGCGTTGCATCAAGAGAGTTTAGGGCTTAACCAGACGTTAAGTGGCAGTTTAACTTAAACGCTCGATGACCACGGTTTAAGTCCATGGTTAGCGAAGCAAAATGGCATTCCGTAACAGAAATATATTTTAAACTAAATGAATAAACTAATTATCAAACAGATAAATGGATAAGTTAATTGTACAAATTATTTGGATAAACTAAATGGATAAGCTATTTGGATAAGTTAATTGGAAAGCCATATCCATTTAGCTTATCCATTTAACATATCCATTTAGCTTATCCAAATAGCTTATCCAAATGGCTTATCCAAAAAGCTTATCTAAATTTATTTGCTATTAAATATTTCAAGTACATTAATAAAAATAGTAAAAGTAAAGATAAATTAGAGCAGAATCACAGAAATAGTAAAATATCCTAGAGAATGAAGAATTATACATGTATATACAAAAATGTATATACAAAACTCATTCAAATGACTTATCCAAATAGCTATTCAAATGTTAAATGGATAAGCTATTTGGATAAGCTAATTATCAAACAGCTATTTGGATAAGCTAATTATCAAACAGCTATTTGGATAAGCTAATTGGATAAGCTATTTGGATAAGCTAATTGGATAAGCTATTTGGATAAGCTAATTGGATATGCTAAACGTATAAGGTAATTGGATAAGCTAAGTGGATAAGCTATTTGAATAAGCTAATTATCAAACAAGTATTTGGATAAGCTAATTGGATAAGCTATTTGGATAAGCTAATTGGATATGCTAAACGGATAAGCTAATTGGATAAGCTAAATGGATAAGCTAATTGGATAAGCTAATTGGATAGGCTAAATAGATAAGCTAATTGGATAAGCTAATTGGATCAGCTATTTGGATAAGCTAATTATCAAACAAGTATTTGGGTAAGCTAATTGGATAAGCTATTTGGATAAGCTCTTTGGATAAGCTGTTTGGATAGCTAATGGGATAAGCTAAATGAAGAAGCTAATTGGATAAGCTAAATAAATAAGCTAATTGGATAAGCTAAATGGATAAGCGATTTGAATAGCAATTACGATAAGCTAATTATCAAACAGCTATTTGGATAAGCTTCTGGATAAGCTAGCTTGATAGCTAATTGGGTATGCTATATGGATAAGCTAATTTTCAAACAGCAATCTTGATATGCTAATTATCGAACAGCTAAACGGATAAGTTAATATTATCAAAGAGCTAATTGGAAAAGCTAAATGGATATATTAATTGGATAACTAGTTGGATAAGCTAATTTTCAAACAACAATTTGGATAAATTAATTATCAAACAGTTAAGTTGATACGCTATTTGGATAAGCTAGTTATCAAACACCTAATTGAAAACAATCAGCCATGTTGACCGGAAGTTTAATTGGAGCAAAATGAACCAATCACACTCCTCTTTACTCAAATTACATCCAGTTAGCTAACTGAGACTTAACTAGACTTGGTGCAACATTTACGGTTAAAGGACTTAACCGATCGTTAACTAACCGAAAGTTAGGGTCGTTTTAACTGACGTTGTTGCAACCGGCCGTTAGTGCTGCTATGCCTAACCGGTTAGTCTCACCGTCCTCACCGAGAAAAAGCAACACACTCTGTAGTTATAGAGGGTGTTGGAAAAAGACGGTTAGCCCAGTGAGAAATTACGTCATCATTCTCTCACCGGTGAGGGTTTTTGACCACAGCCTTAAATTCGTGGCCATCTATCGGGAAAAAGCGCCACGAACTTTTTCCCAGACCTATTATATCAACGTCGCACCTCTGTACCATAACAAATAGTAAAAGTGCATTAAGTTAGTGGGGCTGTATCTCAAAAACTATAGGTGATAGAGAGAAACTGTTTTCATATTTGGAATCAACACATCAAATATAATCAAGATCAATTCTAACATTCCTGGCACCAAACAAAAAATAAAATTTTAGTAGACCTGTGTAATTCAAGAAACGCTGCATTTCCTTTAATTATACAATAGTCCAACCAGCCTTACCTTGCGCGAAATGTGATGGTCGTTTCAATTATTGGACATTGTTACAACAAAAATTAAACAGTACATAACAATTGAAATTAAGGCTGGATGGACTATATATCACATGCAGGGCCGTACCCAGAATTTTATTTCTGAAAGGGGGGGGGGGACTGACCCTATTCTCTTCTTGCACTTGGGTCCCCCAAGCAACAGAATTAGTTGGCACAGTGGTCAATTTCGTGGGGTAGGGGCTGCAGCCCTCTCAGCCCCCCACCCACCCCTGGGTACGGCCATGATCACATGCGGTGATTGCGTTTCTATGCCTTCACCTCCCCACCCTCAAACATGTTCAAGTCTTATTCTCTTCTCCCATTTACCCATTCTGCTCTGCTCGCATCGCTCTACAGTTTTCATGTAATCTTATCGCAGGTTTTATATTTATTGCTAAAAAGTTAGAAAAATTACAGTTGATAAAACTGCTATAATAATTATGGCTTCGAACAAAGCATTAATAATAATCAATGTCCATAATAACAAGAAATTAATCCTCCCGAGGAAGGTATAGAAAAGTAGCGGAAGCGCTGAGGTCATCTATTTTTACCCTTTTATCTGCACTTTTTAACCCCCCCCCCCCATTTTTTTAATCGAACAATTGATTTTCTCGAACGTAGTAACTTAAAAATGTAAAAGAGCTCTATCTTCTTCCGTTTCTCATCATTTCCGAACGAATGATATATGACATGCCATATGTTACCATAGTTTTAAAGACCAAGTGACTGCCACCCCCACAACTCCGACTCTATTGGGACAATTTGGCCCATACTTTATATGCATAAATATGCGTAGACTATTTGGTCCCCTCTAATTTCCGCCCCCGAAATTCCTACCTCAGTGGGCCAATCAAAACCAAACTAAATAGTGAAGATGAACATGCCCATAGTAAGCTACATTCCGAATTTCAACCTTTTATCTTAAAAACTGCGGAAATTATGAAGGGGACGGACGGACAGACAGACGGACATTGTGAAAACAATAAGTAGCTCCATTCTTCCGCAACTTAATAATGAGGTATAAGTGACGATAATATTAACTATATAGCAGCATAGATTCATAAAAGAAAATGCAATAACATAAAAATTAAATAGGTTATAAATTAAATATATTTTATTATAAATATTATATAAAATTCCAATATTGTTTCAATTATTGTAAGCTATTCTATAACTTGTACAATGCATGTAATATTTTTCACTTTATTGCATTTTCTTATAAATTTATACCATTATATACCGGGTAAATAAAAAGTCCCGGAACTGTCTAATATCTCGAAGAATACACGTTTTGTCGAAAAAAAGAAAAAATACGTATCAAATGTTTTTGAAAGCTATTTAATGGTGCAAAAATTAGCACCCCTTAGAGGAGCCAATCAGAAGACAGCTTATGCGAAAAAGTTTTTATTGCGGAATCCGCCTCTCCGGGCTGATTGCGTGCGGAGGCGCCACTATACGCAATTTAACCGGATCTGCATCCGCTTCAGCTGCATCCACTATGGAAATCCAGCTGAGGGGAAATCCAGGAAATCGATCTGGTGTCATTTAGCTTTTGTTCGAGTTATTTATTTACTTCCCCTTTCAACAATTGTAAATGTTAATCTAAGAATAGTTATGAAAGTAATAATTTACATATTAAAATTTCATTTTTGTTATCATTTATCGATATTTACTATAGTTTTGTTCTTCTTACGAGATCGGAACATTTGTAAAACATGCAGTTTAATTATTCTCGATTTATTTATTGAATTTTCTGATTTATAATCAGCATTCATTTAGCAAATGATTATAAATTTTGATCGATAAACAAGTTCGTAAAGTAACATTGAAAATTTTAATCTTGAGTAAACATTTTTTTTACCATCTTGATTAGAAATTCACGCCAATTACGAAAATGAAGTCAGTTTTTGATTTTATTTTAGTTTAAAATTACGATAAGATAGTCACCTTGGATAAATCGGAAATGGCCCTCATCGGGAACACACAGACATTCATACACACAGTATATAAGT
Organism: Rhysida immarginata; assembly: GCA_023313115.1. Lineage (NCBI taxonomy): Eukaryota > Metazoa > Arthropoda > Chilopoda > Scolopendromorpha > Scolopendridae > Rhysida > Rhysida immarginata. Next base: position 12,585 of record JAHWFO010073532.1, read on the forward strand.
GTTCAATGTGAGACCCTCCAGAAACGCTAACAATATCGAGGCAGTACGATAACTCATGTTACACTTTTTTCAACATGCCTGGTGTTACGATTTGAATGGCTGCAGATATGCCTGTCTGAAGTTCGTCAACATCAATTAGTAGCGGTGGAACAAACACCTGATCTTTGATGTAGCTCCAGAAAAAAAAAATCGCACGGAGTGATGTCAGCACTGAGAGGAGGCCATTCGTGAAGAGCAACGTCCTGGGCCGCTCGGCGACCAATCCACCGGTGCGGCTCTTTGTCATTTAAAAACTTTCAACTATTATGTTTGATTTCCGATGAACAACAAGATTGTACTGTTTTTTTATTTTAATAGCCCTGCAAAATTGGGGTATCCATTTATGTACACCCTGTACGTTTGCATACAAAATACAAGATGCGTCAATTAATAAACGAGACTGCAGCAATTTAACAAATAGAAGACATATTTCTGGGAAAACTGTTTAATATTTTTCAAAGTAGTTATCTTCTAAGGCTACACTCTTATTGCAGCGTTCATACAAGTTTTGGAAAAATGCTTTAAAGTCGTCTGTCTTAACCCTTCCAAGTTCAGCTGTAGCTTTCTTTTTCATGTCCTCTATATTCTCAAATCTGTGTCCTTTCAGACGTGTTTTCACCATCGGAAAGAGGAAAAGTCTGGTGGAGACAAATCTGGAGAATAGGAAGGGTGATAAAGCTCCACAATTTCGTAATTAACAATTCCTTGACAAGTACTGATTTGTGCGGTCTGGCATTATCGTGCAGTAAGAACCAACTCTCTTTTGTATGAAATTGTGGCCGTACTCGATGGATTCTCTTAATCAGACGCTGCAAATTTTCCCTGTAGTTCTCCTTGTTGACTGTTTGTCCAGGCGGAACAAACTCCTTATGGATATTGCCAGTGCTGTCAAAGAAAGTGATGAGCGTTTCTCTTTTCGCGGGGATGTTGGGGACCGCATTCCATGCGCTGTCGTTTTGTTTCGGTATCATATTGATAACACCAGGTTTCGTCTCCTGTCGTCACCTCAATTGAATCTAGATAGTTTGGGTTGGCATCTGCGGCCTCGATGAATTCCATGCAAATATTCACTCATCTGTTAAAAAATGTGGCACAAACCGAGCACACAGTTCCTTTTGCCCAAACTTTCTGTCAATATTAGGCGAATTATTTCTCGATTAATATTTAAGACTTCTTCCATCATTTTCAGGTTCGTTCGCCGATAACTTAAAAGTTCTCTCACTCTCTCGGTCGTTTCCTGTGTTCGAACGTTTTCGGACGTCCCGTGTGTTCGTCGTCTTTCAGCTTTTCCCGGGCATCACGAATTCTAGCGAACCATTCAAAAACACGTCCACGAGATAGTGCATCATCACCATATAATTGCTTTATCAACTTGTAAGTTTCCGTAGCGGTTTTTCCAAGTTCAAAACAGAATTTAATGTTTGCCCTTTGTTTTATGTTTAATATTGTATCGTCAACTAATGATTTTATGCGTTGAAGCACAAGAATATATAGGCGAACTTTATTGTTGCAACTTATACACACGGCAACATGTACACTTTATTGATGGAAAACACGCATCGTCGTGGCTGTACATGCTTGAGCACTAGTTCAAAGTAGCGTCAATCTCGTTTATTAATTGTCGCACCTTGTAGGTTTGTGTTCATGTGATTCAAGCGTGTACTTATCACCTATTAAAGAAGGTATTAGTAAGTCTAATAAAAGAACTTGATCATCATGAGGAAAGGGATGGAAGTAACAGACGTCGAAAAGGGACTCATAATTGGCGCTCGTCTAGCTGGAGCCACGATTGAAACAACAAAACTGTCACTGGATTCTCGAAACTTGTGATATCCTGAATATTCAATCGTTGGAGAAAAGATCCACAGTCTTTGTGTTAAAACGATCGGGGCAATCATTGGCATTGATCAAACAGACGATGTCCCAGACCATGCAGATCGCATGCATCCAACAAGCGTGCGATCGTCCTGGTTGCAGATATTCTGGATCATCCGCTCACTTTTAGAAGTTCCCTCAGGCATCGCAAGCCTCGCCCTATCCTGGACGTCAACTTCGACGACATTCAAAAAGCAATCTTTTCACACTACGGGATCTCCTAGCTCCTGTGTCCGTCGTCAATCTACAATCTGCTTTACTATCCTGATAGTAAAGGACTCCCTTTTATCCTCCGATGACTTACTAGGTTTCATCTGGCTTCTTTTCTATTTCAGTGTACTTCCTTTGCTTATTTCCCGGACGAGTATGGCAGTAAAAGCATCTAAAATCTACAGTTTTATTTCGATCTTGATGAAATTTTTCACACTTTATCTTCAAAGCAAGAGGAAGGTCACTGTCTACATGAGATTTCGAAAAAATAATAACTATTGATAAGAATAGCAGAGTCAATAGAAGGTATGGTCTGGGGACTCTCTCTGAAAGCATTGTTGACGTAGACTTTCGTGATACTAGCGCCAGCTGATGAGATCGCAAGCAGATAGCTAATCTCGGATTGCAAGGTGCATTTCAGGAAGTGCTCAATAGCTGGCGCTCGTAAGGGAAAAGTCCATGCATTGTTAACGATTGTTAACCATGGTTAAACTTTCGTAGCATTATAGAAGTTACAAGTCCTCAGATCAATATATCTCATGACCAACAATATAAGGCAAAGTTTCATTAATAATAGGCCTGTCGTGCTTGTATCAACAATGGTGATAACTACACACAATTCACCAACAATATACCGTGTGTTTCAAAAGTTACCGAACTGCCCCTTCTGTATGTAGGGAAAGCCTAACTTATGACAGCAGAAGTATTGTTCGGCCAACCACTAAAATAAACCATGTGCTGAAATTAATTACATAAAATTACATAGTTGCAAAGTTTCTCAAATATGTTTATTTTATTTTTACATTCCCAAAGAAAACGGTACATGTAGGTTATACCATTTGCTCAAATGCACTGCAGGTCACCTCTTGGCAATACGCTAGTTGGTGCTCAAACGCACTGCAGGCATTGATTAGGATTGCCTGAGGAATATTTGCCATCACCTGTATAATTCTTTCCTTCAGTTCGTTAATGCTTGCAGGGCGTGTCTCGAAGACCCTGTGCTTAACATACGTTAAGCTCCATAAGAAAAAGTCAAGCGGGGAAACATCCAGGGATCAAGACGGCCAATCAATGCTCCCCTTTCTGCCAATCCAGCGATCAGGGAATGCTTCGTCCAGATACTGGCGTACAGAGACGGCGTAATGAGGAGGAGCCCCATCCTGTTGGAAGCAGATGTCACTTTCGCCTGCTGCCTCGACAACAGCTGGACCAACTTCGTCTTCTAACAGTTGAAGGAATTTGGGGCCATCATTGTTCCGTCAATGAAAAAAGGGCCTATGAGATTAGTGCCCATAATGCCTACCCTGTCGTTTACATTGTGAGGACACTGGGTGTGGCCTTCACCCATCCAATGTGGATTGCAGTCGGGCCAGTAACGGAAGTTGTGGTGATTTACCTCCCCATGCAAAGTCAACGTGCATTCGTCGGTGAACCAAACACGACAGGATAGCGCACGCGTCGATTGTACGCCACAAGCCCCAATTGTTGCTACAACGGCCGCCGTTTGTTGCGGACCTGTCCTTGTACGTAGTCGACCTTGCCGTTGTCTGTCCGCAACACTTCCTGTCACACTAAATTGTTTTATCAAAATCGAAAGAGTACTTGTTGAAGGCTTCGGGCGGTCAGGATGTCAGGCATGGAATTCGTCGGCGGCATTGTGCAATATTAAATCCCCTCTCTCGCAAAGGAAAACCATCTCTGCTCGTTCTTGCCTACTGTATTTCATTTGTTTGTTTTCACGCAATAAACGCTTTTTAAACTGTTACTGTACCGGTATAAGCTTAATACCGTATACCGTAGGTTGTATAAATAAAGCTTGTAGTATTTTTTACTTTAATATTTTATTTCACTCTCATATTCGCGTATTTGCATTTATGTAAAATAAATAGCGGGATTCGTAACGACTGGGAGCATCCATTAATTGAAAAGAAGAGGTTGAGAGACAGTGGCTCCTGTCTACCAGCTCTTCAGCATACCTGCACAACAGTACGTTATGCAGGGAAAGTCATCTCCTGCGTTCGGGAACTTTTGAAACACACGGTATATCTAATGACCAATATTACCAGGTGCGACAGTTAATAAATGAGATTGACGCTACTTTGAACGTGTTCAAGCTTATGCGACCACGACGATGCGTGTTTTCCATCTATAAACTATCCTTGTTGTCGTGTGTTGCAACAATAAAGTTCTCATGGTTATATATTCTCGTGCTTAAACCGAACCCAGTCATTAGTTGACTTTCCAATATTAAACATAAAACAAATCGCAAACATTATATTCTGTATTAAAACTTGGAAAAACCACTACGGAAACTTACAAGTTAATAAAACAAGTGTAGGGTGATGATGCACTATATCGTACACGTGTTTTTGAATGGTTCGCTAGATTTCGTGACGCCCCAGAAGAGTTGGAAGACGACGAACACACGGGACGTCCGAACACCTTCGAACACAGGAAACGATCGAGAAGGTGAAAGAACTCCTTTTAAGTGATCGGCGAATGAATCTGAAAATGATGGAAGAATTCTTAAACATTAACCGAGAAAAAAATTCGCCTAACATTAACACTATATTTGGGCAAAAGAAAATTGTGATCGGTTTGTGCCACGTTTCTTAACAGATGAGCAAAGAAGAAATAGAGTGGATGGTGGCACGGAATTCATCGCGACCACAGATGCCAACCTGAATTTTCTGGTTTTAATTGTAAAAGGGGACGAAACCTGGTGCTATCATTTTGACTCCGAAACAAAACAACAGAGCATGGAATGGCGGGCCCCCAACATCCCTGCGAAAACAGAAATTCCGGTTTGAAAAGTCAAGAACAAAAGTAATGCTCATCACTTTCTTTGACAGCACTGGTATTATCCATAAGGAATTTCTTCCGCTTCGACAAAACAGTCAACAAGGACTATTGCAGAGACATTTTGCGGCGAATCCATCCAGTAAGGCCTCAATTTCATTGCAAAAGGGAATTGGTTCTTACTGTACGATAATATCAGATCGCACCCAGCACTATTTGTCAAGGAGGTCTTAGCCAGCAATGGAATTGTGAAGCTTCATCATCCTTCCTATTCTCCAGAATTGTCTCCGCCAGAATTTTTCCTCTTCCCAAAGGTGAAAACAAGTTTGAAAGGACACAGATTTGAAAATATTAAAAAGAACATTATATCCGAACTTGGAAGGGTTAAGACAGAGGAATTTAAAGCGTGTTTCCAAAATTTGTATGAACATTGCAATAAGTGTGTAGCTTTAGAAGATAACTACTTTGAAAAATATTAAACAATTTGCCAGAAATGTGTCTTGTATTTGTTAAATTGCTCCAGTGTCGTTTATTTACTGTCGCACCTTGTATATAACGTTCATTAAGACATGTGAAGAAGATTCCATCCCACCTCTGCGAATTACAGAGACGGGACACATTAATGTGACCATCTCTCCTCGAACATGTTGGAACGTCCCGTGGTATGCAGATGAAAAATCATTGCATACCATTAAAAGCTGACAACAGTAGACGTGTAGTAGCAAAGCAATTGTCACCTTCATGGGCAGAGCAAGTGACCTGTCAGTCCTCCAAAAGGGGATGATCATTGGCTATTAGGCCAAAGGGGGCAGCATTTCAGAAACGGCCACCTTTGTGAACTGCTCTAGGCCTGCCGTTGTGAAGATGTACCGCGACTGGACAACCAGACAGTTTCGAGCAATCGAAGAGGTAACTGTGTGGCCCCACGGGCCATCGATCCTAGAGGTGAGCGTCGCTTACGACGCCTGGCCAAGACCAATCGGCGTGCCACTATTGAGCAACTGACACAGCAAATGAACAGTGAAACGATTCCTCTTGAGGTTGGGGCTCCGGAGCAGGCGTATAGTAACAGCACCTATGTTGACGCCTGTGCATCGCCGAAGGCGCCTCCAATTCGCAATGGACTATCGCCATTGAACCTCGGCCGAGTGGCAAAGGGTTGCTTTCTCTGACGAGTCGCCGTTTCTGGTGAATAGAGTGGACGGACGATGGAGAATTCGCCGGGAAGCATCTGAGAACAGGCATCCCGACACCATCGTTCATGTCGACGATGTTTCCTCGGGATGTACACCCCTTCATGTCGACAATGTTTCCTCAGGATGATGGCACCTTTCAGCTGGACAATACTCTCTGCCATACTGCCAAAATTGTCCACGACTGGTTCGAGGAGCATGAGGATGAATTCAAGCTACTGTCATGGCCACCAAACTCCCCGTACCTCAACCCCATTGAACATTTATGGGACATCTCGATCGCCATGTCCGCAAGCTGGACCTTCCATCATGCACGGTGATGGAATTACGGGATGCACTGATCGCCGAAAGGTCCCAGATACTTGCAACCACCTTCCGAGGACTTATTGACTCTTCCACGTAGACTAGCTGCTATGCTTGCCGCCAAAGGTGGATATTCCGGATACTAGCAGGTGGTCATATTAAAGTGCCCCGACCCTGTATAGCAGACGATAAGAATAGGGCAGTGTCTATCTAGGAGGCAAAGGTTTGGTTTGGTTTGGTTTGTTTGGTATTAACGTCCTTTTTAACTTCTATGATCATTTCAGGACGGCGTTATAAGGGCCGCAAATTTTGCCTCGCAAGGGTTCTTTAGCGTGCAGCCGACAAACGGGACCAACGGCTTTATTCAACACCACCTCTATTCAAAGCCTGAGCGCGAAAACGTCATACATTGTTACATCACCTACGGTAGGGTATTGTTAATCATATTTTAACCAATAATAAGCCCGAAATTGTCCCTAGGCGGTATTGCTTTATTTCCTTTACGAAGGAAGTGCGTGATCTCAGGATTTTCCCCTGAAAAAATCCTCGTCGTCCTCGGCCGGGGTCGAACCCGCGTCCTCGGGCATCAGAGGTGATCACGCAAACACCTAGCCACCGAGGCCGATAGGAGGCAAAGGAGATACACGTATCTCCCTTGAGCCCTCTAACAAATGTCCAAACGACTGACAAAAGTTTGTGTGTTTGGAAAGGAAAGAGAAATAGAAAGAACGAGTACTGGTTAGGAAACTTTGAGCTAAAAGAGAAAAAGCTATCCGGGCATCGGAAACATCTGAACAGTGGCAGTTTCGCCTAGAGCAAGAGGGTATAAGAGCTTCTATGTCAAGGGCAAGGGAAACTTCGAAGGAAAGCTGAGATCTAAAGTATCCAGTGATATTCCCCGATGGTGAAAATAGATATTTTAATCTGAGACGGGTCAACCCAATAAGAGGATAAATAAAGTTCCGGGCGACGCCGGGTTTTCAGCTAGTACAATATAAACAATCAGGCAACCGAAATGCCCAGGACCGATAGAATTTTAAAGAAATCGATAACGAAAAGAAAAGCATTTGATTTCTAAAGAAGCCTTTCATTGTTATGAATTAGATGAGGTTACTAAGGAAACCTCTGGTTGCTAAGCAAGGCGTACTTCTAAGGAAAAAAATGTATAGTTCAAACTAAATAAAACTATCTGAAAAGTTAAATGGAGAAAGTAGCATTTCTCTATAGAATAGAACATATACGAATCCTTTAATTTGTTAGCATTCCTATTTATAATCTTTCTTCAAAACTATTGCTAACGCTTTTCTACGTAAGCATATCATTGAAGGGATGAGTAGCTACTAGCTATTGTTAAAATTTGCCTAACACAAACTAACTATTGATAATATAAGGCGTAAGTAGTTACATGCCATATCTTAGCAGTGAAAGTTTCCAAAAGTTTCATAATGGTCTCATTAAAATACGAATCATGGAACCAATTCCAATTATCATTAATTTTACGTTATATTCATTCATGAAACGTCATTGAAAATTATTTGATATATATTACATGCCATATTTTATCATTGGAAGTTCTAATGAACCACAATGGTTCCACAAAACCAGGTTCCTTGGAACCAATTTCGACTATCATTAATTTTACGTTATATTCATTCAAACCACGTCATTCCAAGTCGTTTGATATATTACATGCTATATTTTAGCATTGAACCATATTTTAGCATTGAAAGTTCCAATGAACCATAATGGTTCCAGGAAACAGGTGCCTTTGAACCAATTTCGATTATCATTAATTTTACGTTATATGAATTTAAGCCACATCATTCCAAGTCGTTTGATATATTCATGCCATATTTTAGCATTGAAATTTCCAATGAACCATAATGGGTCCACGAAAAGCAGGTGCCTTTGAACCAATTTCGACTATTAATAATTTTACGTTATATTCATTCATGGCACATCATTCCAAATCGTTTGATATATTACATGCCATATTTTAGCATTGAAAGTTCCAATGAACCATAAAAGGTCCATGAAAAACAGGTACCTTTGAACCAATTTCGACTAACATTCATTTTACGTGATATTCATGCATGACACATCATTCCAAGTTGTTTTATATATTACATGCCAAATCTGAGCTTTGAAAGTTCCCCCTGAACCATACTGGTTCCATGAAACCACATACTATTGAACCTATTTCGACTATCATTAATTTTACCTTTAATATTCAATCATGACATGGTATTTCAAGCTGTTTGATATAATATATGCCCTATCTTAGCATTGAAAGTTTCCAGTGGACCATAATTGTACCACAAAACCACATACTCTTGAACCAGTTCTGACTGATATTGACCATCAAGGAAGACGATCACGTGTCTTCACTTAATTCACAAGCTTTTTCTCTGCTTTAGCTATGGAATGCCAAAGGGAAAATAGCATTTGGCAGCCCAGGCCATATATACTTGGAATTGTAGTGAAAAACGTGGTCCCCTATATTATTTTAGACCTTTTGAACCGGAAGCAGTTCACCGATTTTTTTCACCAACGAACTCAGTCTTCCGATTTTCCTAAGTTGTCGAAAGGCGAAAACGGAAGTCAAAAATTTGGAAGCGTTCGAAAGCTAGAGCACCAAGATATAAAGAATACAGGTAGCGCCGTCCGAGAGGAAAACTGACTGTCGCCCCGTCTGGTGTTAGTAATTGGAATATCGCCAGCTTTATGACGTCACAAGGTCCAATGTTTAAAAACTATTAGGAGGAATATTGCTTTCACACAGCAAAATGCCATCATGCGCGATTCCCACTTGCAATAATACAAAGTAAAATATAAGAATGTTTCCTTTTTTCATTTCCCCAAAGATCCAAATTTAATTAAGAAAAGCTTAAAATCTGTAATTGGATAAAAATATCTGTATCGCAACTGCAATAATTTGCTCTATCATTTTAAAGAAGATTATTAAAACAAATACCCAGGCCTATATCAACTCATGAATCGAAAACCACGTCTAATGAAATCTGCGATTCCGAGGTAGAAGGATATACGAATTCAGTCAGAGAATATACGAATTCATTGTTTTCATAATCGTAGTCTTTAAAATGGTTAGATGACTACAAGCAAGAACGAATGAATGGGAGGGAAGAGGCTGCAACAAGTGAATGTTGATTCCGTTCTTGCTACAAGTAAATGTAAGAGGAAATATAGATATCGTAAATATGTAGTTGGTGCAGAATTTACAACTGATGATTTTTAAGATAAAAATAGAGACGATGTTAAAGCAATACGACTGTTTTTTTTTTGTTAAAGCTTACGCGTTTCGAAGCCAGTGAACCAGTAGACGAAACTATTGCCTGTTCACTGGCTCTGTAGATGAAGCTATTGCTTTGAAACGCGTAAGCTTTAACATCGTCTCTATTTTTCTCTTGCTTTAGCTAGCAATACAAAACCTTGACACCATGTTTATATTCAATGATGATTTTTATTTTAACCTAGCCTAAAGAATCCTTAATTTCCCATGATTTAGTTGTAAATATGTTGTTGTGAATGTCAGATAAGAGGATATACGAATTCATTGTTTTTTCATAATCGTCGTCTTTAAGCAAATCACTGAAATTGTGGTACAAATATTTTTATCCAATTTGCATGATATTAATCATCTTTAATTTATCCAATTAATTAGATTTGGATCTTTGGGGAAATAGAAAAAGGAAACATTTATATGATTTGTATTAAATTTTATATTTTTGTAAGTGAGAATTGCGCATAATGGTATTTTGCTGCGTAAAAGCACTATTCTCCATAATAATGTTTAACGATTGGTCCTTGTGACGTCATGAAGCTGTCAATATTCCAATTACCAACACTAGATGGGGCGACAATCAGTTTTCCTCTCGGACGGCGCTACCTGTATTCTTTCTACACTACTGTTTATAAAAATCGCAACACCCTGATGGAATGGTCTAATCCATATGCAATTTGCAATATTTGCATACAATGGGTCAGAGTATAAATGATTAGATATTCAGAGTAATTGCTTGAAAGAACACCATGCCTCGACGACGACGAAGGGTACCATATCAACAGCTGACAGACTTTGAAAGAGGACGCATAATTGGTCTGCGTGAAGCGGGATGGTCGTATCGTGACATTGCTGCTCGTGTAGGACGTAATGCAACGACAATTATGCGTGCATGGAGGCAGTGGAACGAAGAGAACAGGGCACACCGAAGACCAGGCTCAGGAAGATCCAGCACGACGACACCGCGAGATGACAGACACCTCTATCGCATGTGTGTAGCAGATCGTACAGCCACTTCCACAGTGTTATCACAACAGTGGGGTGCTACAGTAGGCAGGACAATGTCTGCTAGCACTGTACGACGCCGTTTGATTTCCAGAGGATTGATGGCACGAGTACCATTGTTGCGGATTCCTTTGACTCAAAACCACCGGCGCCTCAGGTTGCAATGGGCCCATCAACACCAACAGTGGCAAGCTGAATGGCAACAAGTTGTGTTTTCGGATGAGTCAAGGTTTAACTTGCAGCACCATGACGGCAGGATACGAGTCAGAAGACATCGTGGCGAGCGCGACCTTCCAGAATGCATCCTGCAGCGTCATTCAGGAAAAACGCCAGGGGTGATGGTGTTGGGTGCAATCAGTTACCATGGCCGTTCCCGTCTGATCAGAATCCATGGCAATCTGAACAGTGACCGGTACATCAGGGAAGTTGTGCAACCCGAGGTCATCCCCTTCCTGCAGAACCTTCCAGGCGCTGTATTCCAACAGGATAATGCCCGACCGCATGTGGCCAGAAATGTCCTCGCCTTTTTCCAAGCACATCAGACGCCCTTGTTCCCCTGGCCTGCTCGTTCAGCAGACATGTCCCCAATCGAACATGTGTGGGACAGGGTTGCTCATCGATTGGCTCGTCAGACTCCTGCAGCAGCAACTGTGGATGAACTGTATACCCGTGTAGACAGAGCATGGCAGGACATTCCCCAAGCCCTTATTCAGAGCTTGTTTGACTCAATGCCACGACGTTTAGAGGCTGTAATTGCATCCCACGGTGGTTTCACCCGATACTAATGTGACAATAAAACGCATTGTATTGACCTGAAAATCTAATGGTTTCTTTTCTGACCCATCATATGCTAATGCTCCAAATTTAATGCAGATTGGGCTATTCCATCAGGGTGTTGCGATTTTTTATAAACAGTAGTGTATCTTGTAGAGCACCAACAGACAGACGGACGGACGCACATTGCGAAAACATAAGTACCTATCGGTCCTAAAAAGAATATATATAGTATTATTAAATATAAACAAGGAAAATGATCATAAGATAAAAATAATATTTCAAAATCATTTTTAACATGATGATTATAATAATGTAAAGAATCATAAGAGAAGTGTTATATTTTTAAAAATAGTTTATTTATATTGATTATAACTCATAAAATTTAGATCGATTATATCAGACATGATGTTACAAGATTTAAACATTCTATAAAAAGAGAGATTGCTTATAATGTTTTTCTTTGGAAAAGGTAAATAATATATGTCGTTGTTCCTAGAATTTAACTAGGTACACATAGATTAACAGAATTTAGAAATTTTGAAGAATAATTATAAGTTCCCTGACAATCCAAGAGTTTCGACAGAAGAAATGGCGACTGCTAGACCACAGAAAGTGATGAATGCACAAGTTTTGCTTCACGACATCGAGGAAGAGTGCGAACTGTAACAACAGATTACGAAGTATCGAATAACCCCACTGAGATTGTTGGAATTGCAGAAACAAGAAGAGAAAAGCAAGCCCCATGGGAAAAAATTGAGGCCGCCTATCGAACACCTGAAGAAGAGGGGTCGGTTACGTAACGAAAGACAAGACTTCACTCCCGTTTTAGAAATCGTGTGGATTTTTTGACCAAACAGCCAACAACGGGTTAATGTAGTTTTGCATTGGCGCTTGGGAGGTTGGAGCAGGTGAATTAATTGAGAGAAAACAGAAGATAGTCAGATAAAAAGTATTGTTTCATTTTCATTCTATTTCCTCCAACTGTCGAAACTCTATAACATTGCTACACATTGTTTCTCATGAATTTTTACCTTATTAATTGTAAATTTTGTATTGTGTTCATTTTACTGTGCATTCAGATATTGCAAAATTTCATGAAAAAGAGCCCGTGCAACGCCGGGATTTCAGCCAGTTGATAATAACCTAGACTAAATCTAAATACAGAAGAAAACTTACTAATAAAGTAACCAAATGTAAACTAATCTAGTATAATTAAGTTGTGTGGATAATAAGATTATAAAGCCACAAGAAAAATCACATACAAAAACCAAAAGCGTAAATAAAAGACCAAAATACCTGAATACGTATTCCAGAAGCTAAGATTTCATCAATCGAAAGATAAAGATCTTATATATTGGTGATGTTCAATCTTTGGTCCGCCACCAAGTTTGCATTGACCCTTATGACCTTTGTATTGATGGTGATTCAACGATTGTTCGTTTTATCAGATGTAGAATGAGAGGTTCAAGCAATCGACAGCAACTCTTTGAAACTCTCTGACTTCACATGAAAACGTCAATCTCTAAGCAGCTGTTGCTAAAGCTCTAGATTAAAAGTACTTTCTAATCTAGAGCTTAATGTGGAATTAGAGGAAGGGGAGGAGACTTCACCTGCGCAGTTTGAGGAGTAGTGAGCAAGGGTCAATAAACAATGTTAGAAAAATGACTTCGAATATTTTCGGATTTGCTCAATAAACTTATAACGGAAACAAATAAATGGCTATAACTCCTTGTTGTCTGCCGCTGATATTTGCCACGCACTCATCCCAGGACCTCATCTTCGTGTTTATCAAATGTGATCGACATACGAAATTAGCTTATTTTTTCCGCTCCCTTGTGAGTAATGTGTGTCGAACGCCCTTTATCTCAAAAAAAAAAAAAAAAAAAATGCCGCCTCGGGCTTTACAAATACTGTATAAAGGCTCAAACACATCTACACGGAAACTGCGCACACAGATTTCATCCGACAAAAAATGCGTACGACGTGTGCGACAAGAATAGACACACTTGTGCGGAATTCATCCGACTGAACGTGCTTATAGCACAAGAAGCGGTGGAAAAAATAGGTTCCAATGCTTTGAAGAGGCGAGAATTGCTTTTAAAGCAGCAGAGAATATTATTATTATTAATATTTCTGCACTTCTATAATTAACTCTTCGTTGAAAGTTCTTAGTTCATGTTCAGCTCTCGCTTCGACCGAACAGGCCTCCATTTTTTAATTTGTTATTATCGAAACTCGAAAGCGAATGATGACGTAGCAGAAGCGAGTAATGTGATTGGTGGTTCGCTTTTCCGTGCGGAAGAAAGTCGGACGAGCTCAAAGTCACGCGTATCGTTCGCATGAGTCGTCTGACTCACAGATGAAGAGAAACAGATGGGAAACTCTACCACGTGATTGGAAATCACTACGTCATTTTTCAATACTGGTTTCGTGGCGCTAGTGAGGACACAATTTTGAAAATAATAAATATAATAACGCAGCTTATGTATTAATTCTTATATAATGTTAAAACACATAAATTTGTATTCAAAAATAAAAAAATGTTTTAGATAAACGAAAAATTCTTGATTTGTCACGTGATCACTCATGTGAAGCACTCATGTTTATATCAGCTCCCCTCTAATATTATGCTCGTGTTAATCAGAGACCATCAATAAGAAATCTTGGTAATACAATAATAATTTCTTTTCATCTGTGATAATCCACCTTACATCGTAGAACCGGTTTTCAAAGTTTTTAATTAACTTGAATTAAATTTTTTAAAATTACGATGAAAAGAACGTTAAGCAACGTATTTATATAACGTCATATAACAATCCATTTGTGGGAGAATGACGTAATTATGATTAAACCGACAGCAGCGCCGCGAAGCCAGGAGTGTTTTTAAGGAAAATTTCATTGGTTGACTTTCGTCACATGATCTCAGAAAAGTTTCCCTTGTGGCTATAGGGAGTTTCCACTCTGTTTCTTCCTCCTCTGTGGTCCGGCTAGTTCCTAAAAGATGAAAAGTTGACGCTTGAGTCGCGCACGACAACTTGTTGCGTGAAATCCGTGTAGATGGGTTTGAGCCTTTAGCTTCTAATTTGCAAATACTGAGAAGAAACGGCGGATCTGCAAATTTAGTTTACATCAAATAAAAGTTAGGAACTGTTCAAAAAACACGTGCTCGTTTTTTTCATCTTTCTACCCTCTCCCCCCTTCTGCGGTCATTGGTGGTCCTTCTGGATTTGAATGAGTTTTAAATTTTTAAAGTTTCTTTTTTTGATTTATTGTTAGAACTTCCCTTATTTTGAACAACAACAATAACAACAGTTTAATTAAAACCGCTTTCTAAAATCGTTTCAACATCGTGACAAGTGCCTGATAACCTGAGCGTCAAACTGATTAATTTTCTGAGTTTCGTTGTTGAATTTGTTAATGTTTATTGAAAAACTTCCCTGAAAAAAAAATTAATCCCTGAATAAAAAAAGATTATTTTTATTTTAGGTGCAGGATATTAAAAATCAGGTCCCATAAACTAATAAAAAGCGTGTGGCATTGGAGATAAAGTAAATATATCTGGATGACGTAGGAAGCTGATAAATCTTGAAAAACAACAACAAAAGAGTGACCACAACCTTTGCCATTAAATGCATTTATGGCAGCATATTTCCTGTTCATTTTCTCTAATCTCTATTCCAATGATTTTAGTTTTTAACAAAGATTTATAAAAATTTGTATAGAGCATACCTCTGCTTACTTCTGCTTCAAAGTATAAAGTCTTTTTTATAATA
>JAHWFO010073537.1:0-11443 GCA_023313115.1 Rhysida immarginata
GTAGACAGTGACCTTCCTCATGCTTTGAAGGTCATGTATGCGAAATTTCATCAAGATCGGAATAAAACTGTAGATTTGTATAAAAAACATACAAACAAACAAACAAACAGACCCACAAACATCCTTCTTTATATATATAGAAGATTATAGATCAGCGACGGTGGACGTTGTCACAACAAAGAAAAAATCTAACAATGGGTTATTTCCCGATTATACAAACGGGTGGGTTCGCTTCTAGTTTTCTATTAAAAATATGTTATTATTATTTTAAGCAGATTAATTATTTTAAGAAATGAACTTTGAAGTTTTGTTAATTTCTTAAAACAAAACAATAAATCTGACTAAAATAATATATGTTCTCAAACATGTTGGTCTTAGTTGTTTGTTTTCAAACATGTTCAAAAATGTTCTTGTTTTCTGGATTAAAGAAATACACCGACAGCTGCAAGCAAATAGATGAAGAGTTTGAGGTGGATGCGGTTATGCCTATGATATTGATGGGCGATTTTAATATGGATGCCAAACGAAACGAAGGAGCATTTTAATTTATGAAACACATCATTTCAATTTAGACATAGTCCCGACTAACTATCCAAGTATATTGCGAAATACTTACATTGATCTGTCATTTACTAGAAATACAACTCCGAAACTTTTGTCATCTGTTTGTTACTTTTCATATCACAGACCCATTCTTCACAAAATTGTAATGTAATTGAATATAGTAACTTTTTTTTTTTAAATTTTGTTCTTTGTTTCGCCAAAAAATACACACTAACGGTAACCAAGAATAACATACAGTAGTAGTTCTACGCCTTAGAAACCCGCGGCTTTGGCAGTCACCAGAGCCTCCGTCAATTTTTTTTATCGATGTTTATTATTTTTCCGAAATCTGAGGTAGACAGTGACCTTCCTCATGCTTTGAAGGTCATGTATGCGAAATTTTATCAAGATCGGAATAAAACTGTAGATTTGTATAAAAAACATACACACAGACCCACAGACCCACAGACGCACAGACCCACAAACATCCTTCTTTATATATATAGATAGATACAGTTTGTCCGAGAAAAGTCACTAATCGAGATAAAACACTTAAAAGTCTGGAATCAAGAATTGAAATAGATTAAACGGTAAATACCCGTTAATAAACCAATTGACTTAACACTGAATCATTCTCCATACATTTAAAGAAAGACAAGCAAAAGGCGAGGAAAGTTAAGATTAAGCACTGACTTCACAAGATGGCAGCTGGGCTAAAGCAAACCCGAGCTCTTGATTCAAATATGCCGTCATACTGAACGGCCACAATCCACGAACATAAGTCTGGCAATATTGCCCACGATAAGTCAGTTCTGTGAATATCAGTTTAACTAAACGGGCATTTCTGCCTACGGGAATATACGCATTTACGAGCGAGAATGTCCACTCTGCTATCGTCCGTCGAATCACTCGTGGCGAAGCGCCTCAGACATCTGTGGAAATTGAACGCTGGCATAAAGTTCGTTGATCCGCCGTCGGAATCCTTGGGCGAAACCTCTCCCTCTGTCGATCGGGTTCACTTCCCCTCCTCCCTCTCTTGAATTTTTCGATCTCCGCGCTGCAATCCCGTTCTTCTCCCTGATTGGTCCAGGTGTGCTGGTGGAGCTGACGGCGTTGCTGACGTCGCCTCGCCTTCCTGCTCGAATGATAGAAGACTCGGAGTGAAAGCATGGCCTACGAGATAGTAAAAGGCCTGTGCATTTGCCCCTTTTTGAGGCCAGAATCGGGAAACGTGCTATTTTGCGTTTTTACCGTTTGACGCGCTACTTCATGGCATGCTTAATAAATTGTCTGCATTACTGCGTGTAGTTTTTTTTTCAGTTTTAATCATGTTTCATCGATTTACAGTTTTTTTTCGATGAATAAAATGTAATTTCTGATCATTAAAATAATTTTTCATATCAATAACATAGTTTCGTTCAAAAACACGTAGTTTCATATTGAAAAATAAACATTTACATCAATAAAATAATAGTTCATATCAATAGAATAATTTTTCACATGAATATAACGTAGCATCACGTCATCAAAATGTAAATTCGTTTCAATAAAATGTAATTTTATTTCAAGAAAATGTAACCTAAACTGATATTCTTATTCAGCAGATTCTTATGAAAATACAAATCATTGTCATAGTAAGAAAAAAGTGAGTGCCCAATTATACACTTTTATATTATTCTTATTGTAATACTTTTGTTCATTTTAGAAATAAACTTATGTATAGTTTCATTATAATTCAATATATGAATAATTTGAGGTTTTTTTACTGTTACTGTAATTTTTCAATAATAATCTGCTGAGTAAGAAAATCAGTTTAGATTACATTTAATTAAAAATGTTACACTTAATAAAAGTCACTGCTTTTATTGAATCTAATTTTACATATACATCGAAAAAAGCTGTAAATAAAATCTCCATCGCTCTTTACATCACTCATAACATTTCAAGACAGTGGGAGATTAAGATATCCTAACAAAAACTTTGTTATTTTAGTGGAAGTGGTTACTGAATTTGTAAGTGAAGCGATTCCATATTTCATTTCTGAAAGATAAACACTCGCAATTTTAAAAACTCTTATATATAATTTTTATATATATCTTATATATAAATATTATATATTTTATTATTTTCGAACACTTTCGTAATAGAAACAATATTAAGATTATGTCATGAAATCGAGACATCTGCCGGCGGAATCTTACAACTCGAGTTTCCCTACTTTTACACCGAATGCACAGGCCTTTTACTATCTCGAAGGCCGTGGGTGAAAGCGAGGACGACGTCATCGGATTTCATGTTGACAATCGAATTCCGTTACATAGATACTCGAACATAGAAGAGGTGTTTGGGAGAAGTAAAACCGCAATATCTTACTGTTAAACAAAATGATAGATTGGATGTATGTTCAACATTGAGGAAAAGTAAGAAACTTTCATTGGTTAAATGAAAATGCTTTGGCCATGTTCGCTGATGCAATACACGCCAAACATGCCCCCCCTAACAAGATGTTGGGGCTTTATAGACGGCACTGTTCTGCAAATTTGCAGACCAAAACGTTATCCAACACATTGCTTCGGCTGGCATAAACGTTATCACTGTTTGAAATGTCAATCATAGTGACTCCCGACGGTTTGATAGCTGATTTGTATGGCCCCTTGGAAGGAAAGCGGCACGACATCGGAATGCTGAATCGCAGTGGCCTTTACGAACAGCTTGAAGAAAAGTTCAGCAATAAGGCAAATTATTATATATACGGTGATCCAGGTTACACGGCAAGGCCTCTTTTGATGGCACCATACAAGGGAGCATTATTGATGATGAACAAAAACAATTTAACAAACAAATGAGAGCTGTGCCGCAGTGTGTCTAATGGCAATTTATTCAATATTTCGCATTCGTTGATTTCCAAAAAACACGAAGCTATACCTGCAACCAGTTGGGAAGATATACAGTCTGGCTGCCTTTTTAACAAATTGTCACACCTGTTTATATGGAAGCACAAAAAGTGACCAACCCTGAAAGAATATATTGCAAGATACAACTAAATTATCTTATTTATTTAAGAAAAAGTCATACAATAAATAATAATGCTAAATGAAAAATTTACTCTTTTGTTTTATTTATTAGCAAAGAGAACATTTACATCATCATTTTCTGATTTTGTTGCAATTGATTTCTTTCCACTTCCCGTCTATCCTGTTCCAACTCAATTTTTTGTTTTTCTACTTTAAACCATTCTTTGTCTAAGCACAATCTTCTGTCTTCTAATGCCTTATTCTGTTCTTTTAATTCAAGTTTTAATTTTTTAATTTCTACCTCTGCGGCATGTTTTGCTGCAAGGTATTCAGTCATCCCGTTTGCGCTCTGTCTTTTTTTGGGAATCTCATCAACGCTGGTATCTGAAAATATAAATTGTATTAGTCGTCTGTATTTGTATATGTAATATCAATTTGTTTCAGAATGAACCTATACTACTTACACTACTTGGTCTACCTGGCATTGTTGTTAAAGCAGCATTTCGTATTTCATTTACAATTGCATTTTCACTTTGCTTAGCTTGTTGTTTTTCTTGATTAGCTTTCTGCTGCTGTTCGAATCTTTCTCCTTCTAGATCGTATAATTGCTGTAAATTTGTGTTTTTATATTATTACTGCATTATTTGATGTAAATAAAATTCTTGCTGCATATAAAAACCTTGCTATTTGATGTAAATTAAATTAAAACCTATAATAACTGTTCATTTTCTGTGTACTGCTCCTCAGTACCCGATTTTCGAAGACAATCGAAATCTGCAGCCTTAAATAATTTTAGCAGCCTCATCACCCTGTCCTTGCATGTATTCGGCCGGTTTTTTGGCGATGTCATCCCACGTTCGTTTGGAATCACCATCAAATGGGTTTTCCCCGACAGTCAGCCTTAAAAGCATGAAGTCTTGGAAGCAATTAAAACGGATCACTTTGCAAATGGGATTGGCAGTATTTAAAAATTGATTGAAACGAATTAAAACCAAACTTGCACTTACTCGAACTGATAATTTAATTTATATTAACAATAGACTAAGCATGCAAATAGAGCACACTTATAAAACCTTAATAAAAAAACTAACCGTAATAAAAACGCATTGTTGAATAATCTAGCCTTGTGTTTTTTTCCTGAGTAGATGTTAATTCCATGGTTTTCCTGAGTTGATTCTGCTTTTTATTTTCTACAAACAATATTTAGAATATTGTCACGATTTTCAATATGCTTAGATAGGTCTAAGTACTTTCTCGGGATCCCGTCTCCCAGAGGCTAGCATACACCAATGACAGAGAAGGAAAAGGCAGGAAATGTAACGTAAGCTAATAATTTTAATAACTCCATAAAAGTAGAATTATATAAAATGATAAGAAACTATAGGTATTGTATTTTAAAGGCCCTTTAGGACCGTACATTCGTTGGCTTCAGGCCCATTCTTGGGCAACGTTACAATCACGATGAGGGTTGTCTCCAGTTCGTGTAGATTTGTAAACGTCCCGTGAGCGGCGGTGGTTCTGAAGCTGGGGAAGAAGAATGAGGACTTGTAGTGTGATCTGGACGTAGCTATAGAAGACCCATTCGGGTTTGGGAGCACGAGGGCGGTATCTGCAACAGCGGAAATAAGAATAAAATTAGAAGCATATTTAGAAGATAGATGGCTAACGATATCTTATTTGCATGATCGGGTTTGGGCCATCTTTCCTTCCGATATTCCATCTTTCCTTCCTTCTCGTCTTGGTTGGACCTTGGCCTCTCCTTTGTCGCGTCTGCCTGCCTGGAACATTGCCTCGATTAGGTGTCTGGGTGGCCTTTTTATTCACCCCATTAATTAGCTGTTTTTGAATACAGCTCTTCTTAGCTAAAGGGCGACGAGCATCCTGATTCTAGAAACTTCGGACCTGCTTAAAAACTGCCTAGGAGGAGGGAAAGGTTTTTTCGAGTTTTCCACCCAACCTTTTGCTGACTCTGCTCTCCGTATCTTAATCTCCGTATCTTAATCTCCGTATCTTAATCAGTTTGATCACTTCTCTTAGCCGATCTCCTTCTCGCCTCAGAGAAATGATCTGGCACCATCCTCCCCCTTATCCCGCAACAAACTAGCTTGATAGATTTTGTTTGCGCTTTTAACCTAGTATCTTCCCCTGTTTGCTTGGAGAATCCCGCTATTAATTGCGGACATCTATGCAAGTTTTTCTCTGGCTCCCATGTAGGCTGCTTATAGCCTGCCCATTTCACTAAAAAAAATTTTTGGTACTTTACCCTTAAGGTCTAAAAGTTTCTCTACCTTATACACATCGAAATAATTTTTGTCCTTAATGGGCCCCGGTGGCTTTCTTTTTCTCTCTCTTTCTATAAATCTCCTCAGAATTGATATGTGAAATACTCTTTTCATTTTCCACTTTTTGGGCTTTCTTACTCTTAGTGTTATCCAGAGGAGAAAGCAAACACCTTATTTTCTGTGGATAATTACTTAAGGTACTTACGAGAGAGAAATACACAGGCACTTTCCACATTTGGTCTTTTATTGATCATGGATGCACATTTCGATCCCCATGCGCATCCATGATCAATAAAAGATCAAATATGGAAAATGCCTGTGTATTTCTCTCTCGTAAGTACCTTACTGTTACCTGTTAATTATTTTCTCTACCTTAAAAGGCCCCACGAACTTAAGATATAATTTTTTCCTACTTTGTCTTTTAACCGCATTATCCTATGGGCTGCTACTAGGACCTTGTCCCCTACTTTGACCTCCCATTTAGTGTGCTTTCTATCAGGAAATTTCTTATAGGCCGCGTTCGCATTAGCGATCCGATTCCGAGCTTGCTTTAGTAGACTTTTTAACCTTCTTTTGAATTCCCTCCTTGTTTCTGATTTTCTTTTTATGTGGGGTAAATTGATTTCTCGCCCCAAATCCATAAGATATGGCGAGCATCCGATGCTCTCTGCCATGGTAGATTTCAGCGCGATTTCTGCGAATGCTAAGTATTTATCCCAGTCCGTTTTCTCTGTATTTATATAATTGCGTATCACCTGCATGTCTGACTGATTGGTTCTTTCTGATTGTCCATCCGTTTGTGGGTGGTAAGCATTAGAATACCTCAGTTGTACCCTTAATAATTTAAATATTTCCCGCCATATCTGGGACATAAATCTCACATCTCTGTCCGAGATGATCATCGCTAGAAATCCGTATAGCATCTCCACACTCTTCTTGATTACTTCCACGCCTTCGTTGATCGGCTCCTATGCTGAAGAACGCAAACAATATGAATCAAAAATTATATTTTCCCTGGCAGTGGAAGCCTGCTGGGTTTGTTTTTTTTCTTTACTGTCCATATGTCGTTACATGGCTTCTGCTCCAATTACCTCCCCCCCGCTCTGTCACGATTTTCAATATGCTGAGATAGGTCTTAGTACTTTCTCGGGATCCTATCTTCCCAGAGATTGGCATACATCAACGACAGAGGAGGAAAAGGCGGGAAATGTAACGTAAACTAATAATTTTAATAACTCCATGAAAGTAGAATTTTACAAACTGATAAGAAACTATAGGAATTGTATTTTAAAGGCCCCCTGAGACCATACATTCGTTGGCTTCAGGCACATCTTTGGGCAACGTTACAATCTCGATGAGAGCTTGTATCCAGCTCGTGTAGATTTGTAAACATCCGTGAGTGGTGGTGGCTCTGAAGCTGGGGAATAAGAATGACGACTGGTAGTGTGATCTGGACGTAGCTGTAGAAGAGCACGTCGACCCATTCGGGTTTGGGAACACAAGGGCGGTATCTGCAACAGCGGAAATAAGAATAAAATTAGAAGCATATCTAGAAGATAGATGGCTAACGATATCTTATTTGCATGATCGGGTTTGGTGCCTCTTCTCCTACTAGAATGCACTTAAAAGTTAACAGTCAAATGACAACCAAAATTTATATAAACACTAAGACACTAACTTATCCTCTAGGGTGAAATTACAAAATTGGGTGACCGTCAAAGCCAAGCGTGACACGCAGAGAGAGTAATCAGCGCGGGTGACGGGCAGTCCTATGTGTTCCACTCTCGGCCTAGAGGAGGGTGGCTCGGACGCCGGGTTAAGTTGCTCGTGGATATCTAACTTAAAAGAAGTACTGGGTACTTGCCAGATGAGTTGATTTCTTGCACATCTGCATGTTGGTTAGGCGGTAGCATTCCTTGGTTTTCCGTCTTCGGCTGCGACAGGTTCGCGTAGAAGGGTTCAGTCCAGTACTATGAAGGCAACGCCTTGTTGAAGAAACCTGGTCGCTATCGTCGTGCACTTTGCCCGAGCCTCTTGGGTTCGGCGTCGGCTGCTTGGCCATTCTCCGCGACTTCTTTTTCACTAATGGACTAAATGCAAGAGCTTCTCGATTAGAATGATTATGAGTTCGAAAAAAGGAAGGTTGCTTACGGACTGTCCTGGGCCTATGTTTGATCCTTGCTGAGATGCCTTCTCCATCGAAGGCTTCTTGGCCGATGTTCCGTCTTTCCTTCCTTCTCGTCTTGGCTGGACCTTGGAAGCCTCTTCTTTGTTGCGTCTGCCTGCCTGGGAACAATCTGCCTTGATTAGCTGTCTGGATGGCTCTTTTATTCACCCCATTAATTTGCTGTTTTTGAAGACAGCTTATCTTAGCGAACGGGCGACGAGCATCCTGATTCTCGAATCTTCGGAGCTGCTTAAAAAAACTGCCTAGGAAGAGGGAAGGTGTTTTTCGAGTTTACCATCCAACCTCTTGCTGACCCTGCTCTCTGTATCTCAACCTGCGATTTTAACTTAGTCTGATCACTTCTCTTAGCCGTTCTCCTTCTCGCCTCAGAGAAATCATATGACAAATATAAAGTTAGAAATGTACGATGTCGTAAGGAACTTTCAAAATACACGCACGAGGCAAGAACCGGAAGCACATATTTCTATTCTACGCATGCGTAATAAGAACATATGATGTTATACATATGTGACCCAATTTGGACTCATAAGGGAAATAACCAACATCACCTCTACTCAAAGCCTGAGGGCGAAAACGTCATACATTGTTACATCACCTACAATAGGGTATTGTTAATCATATTTCTACCAATAATAAGCCCGAAATTGTCCCTACCGTAGGTGATGTAACAATGTATGATTTTTCCGTGAGCAGGCTTTTTCTCTAGGCGGTATTGAATAACGCTTTGCTGAAGCAGAATTTCAAGTCAACGCCTGTGTGGACGTGAACGTGATTGATGTCACTCATTTTCGCGTTCACGTTCACGTTAACGCTTTGCTTAACCTCTCTATTATTGTTCTGAAAACGTAGTTGCTCGCTTTTGGCGGTACTGTTACGTTAGAGCAAATGGTGCCCATGTGACCGAATAGGGCCTGTTTGTTTTCTTCATTAGCATACTTAAAGTATAGCGATGATACATAAGGAGAAGAAATGAGGACCCAAATCTCTCAGCACATTTCCGGTAATTGGTGAGGGTTCAAACCTTTTACTGTGATGTCTTCTGGAGATTATTACAAAACCAAGCTATCATATTTCAGCAAAATATCAAAACACGAAATGTCCTAGAGGAGTAAGTGCAGCCGGAGAGCTTTTTGCATTTGAATTCCAAGATTATCGGAATGGCAATTGTCTCATCAAAGTGGGAGAAGCTCTTGATGGAGAAAAGTGACTGAAGTTTTCAGGGGATTTAAGGAGAGGTCATTTTGATGTACTAACAACACTACAGGATATAGAAGGAGATGGAGCCAGAAACTGTGGACACAGATTAAAAAGAACAACAGGAAACAACTATTCCACAGCAAAGGTTGATTACAACATATGCGCATTTCGGCAGCCAAGCTGCCTTCCTCAGCGTATACAAGAACTTCATCAGACCAGAGAAGTTCCGTTCTGGTAAAGTAGAAGACAATCGACAATCGGTATTCGTGTGGAACTTGAAGCATAGCTTCCATAATCTCACCCTTCATAATCATATTCCAAGGGAAATACACTGAATTAGAAAAGAAGCCTGATGTACCCACAAAGGTCATCCAAAGTATAAAAGAAAATTGCCTCCTCTTGGTGGAGGAAAATTTGATTGACGACTGTCTAGACTAGAAGCAGACCACTAGTATTAGAAAAAACACGACCTATGAAGTCCAGTGATCTGGAAATAAGACATTATCAATGTCTTCAAAATTAATATCAAGTATATGCCTTGGATCACGATATCTCTTTCTATGCATAGGATGCTTTAAAATGCCCGAGACTAGCTCGTTGCTATGATTTTCTATATTGGGCAGCCTGGATTCCTTGAGCCCTTGAACGTATTTGCACATATGAGTCATGTTGAAGTCATTATAAATGGAGGAATTGCGGACAATTCTCCGATCTTTTTACGCAATAGTCCTAAGGGTAACGTTTTTGAACGTTTGCAGTTCTTTCCATCTAGTCTTACATATTGTGGCCCAGACGGGCATACCATACGTCAAGATAGTCCGAACAATGACCTTATAGAGTAGGAGTTTATTATCAATATTTAGAGCACTATTCCTGCCCAGCAGAGCAATCAAGCTAAACTTGGCTCTCCTAGCCTTATTCAACGCATAAGTTGCGTGGGGAGTCCAGGTAAGTTTAGAGTCAATAACAACACCAAAATATTTATAAGTTTCAACCCAGTCCAGTTTTTTGCCATATAGCGTTAGGGAATCTAATGATCTCTTTCTCTTCTTGGAGACAAACATCGCCTTGCGTTTATCTACATTCAATTTTAGCCTCCACTTGCTAAACCAGCTTTCACACTCCTTTAGAGCCTTCTGCAGCCGCGAGACTACTACGGCTGGTTGACGAGCACAGGTCAGTATAGCAGCGTCATCTGCGTAAAAAAAAAGAGCTTACATTTAGAAGGACTTGGAAAGTCTCGTATAAATTAATTGAATAATACTGGCCCCAGGACTAAACCCTGTGGGACACCAGCTTTTACTTCTTACATAGGAGATAGACTATCTCCAACTCTGGCCTGAAAGAACCGATTGGAGAGAAGCGAGTGTATCAGAGTAATTATAACTTGAGGAAATCCATCCTTAATCATTTTAAAAGAGATTAAGGGGCTCATTGATATCCGCTGCGAGCCTCCATGTTTGGAGTTGGCAGGAATGGTTTGAGCGAAAGCCAAATTGTTCATCGCGGATGAGATCGTTGGCATCACAGTACTCAATGAATCTCTTGAGAATTGTTTTTTCTAGGATTTTGGAAATTGATGGTAACAAGCTGATGGGCCTGCAGCTAACAGGATTTGCAGGATTTTGTCCTGACTTAGGAATGCTTAAGACAACTGATTACTTCCAAGCATCAGGGAAGTAAGTGTTCTTCCAGCAATCGTTAATCACTTTTGCAATATCTTGAATTGTATTTGGATGTAAATTTTTCAAAGCACTGTTCTTTACCTGGAGCTTTTCTCGTTTTTAAATTTTTAATGATGCTTAGGATTTCATTTACATCAATGCTATGTTTTGGGAATTCATTGTCGTGAATATTATAGAAGCCAGTTATGCAGGATTTTACTTTCTCAGACATATCAAGTCCTATTTGCCGACCATCAGTAGGCGTGACAAACTGTTCTGAAAGTGAGCTTGCAATAAGCTGCGCTTTATCATCATCATTCGTGATGAATTTGCCATTTTGGGCTAACAGAGGTGGGATATTAATGGCTTTCTTGTTTTGCAAGGCTCGAACAATGCGCCAAATAGAGTTATCGTGGGTCGACAGGCTCTTAACGTTATCATTCCAGCTGTCATTACGAAGTGCTTTTACCTCCTCGTGAACTCTTCTTGTGAGCCTATTATACTTGGTCTTAAGCCATGAATCACGAGTTCGGTACCACTGCCTTCTAACCTTAT
>JAHWFO010073540.1:0-11590 GCA_023313115.1 Rhysida immarginata
GCGGAAGGATCATTATTGTAAGATTACTTTTAAAACTCGCAACGAGTTGCACGTCCGTACTCGAACCCGTAGACGGCTTCTGACAGTCGCGGTAAAGCGGGCTAACAGAAAGTGCGTACTGCGTAGCAGTTTTTCCCACTAAACCCTGAAGACCGAGTCTGTAGGCTGCAACAGGTCGAGCAAACAGCCAGTTCCTCCAGAGGCTCTGTTGACTTGATTCGATCAATGCTTTCGTCTGCACCAAACAGCTTGCATGGCAGTGTGGGAGAAAGCTCGGATGTACAAGAACTCAGAGTGTCTGTTCTTGGGGCGATGGTTGGGCCCTGCCACACGCTCTCTAGTCCAAGAGAGATGGTACGAAAGGAACGACAATGCCAAGTGGCAGCCACTGAAACCATAAAAAGCCGAAGGGTTCTGGGAAGGCTTGGCTGCCGACAGCTGCGTTGGCCGTTGTTTCTGGGTTGGCATGGGTTTGCGTGACGGCTCTCGAGCCGGCTGCTCTCCTCCCTAGATTTCTTTTTATCTTTAAGCACGGGCACCTAACCCGATGACCGCGTCGTTCTGACCATGCACGCGCAACTTCACAACGTCCTGCATTTATGCGACGAATTTATATACGTCGCAAATATATATGTATTTAGGTATTGATATTTTGTGCTCATTTGGTTATTTGATTTAAGCTTTAAGCCCCCTAAGCTTTAAGCTTTATTTGACCTGTTTATTGATATACCCAAGACTGAATTTACCGAATTGCATGTAAGACTGGATTCTTGTGTTTACTTGTATCTGACAAAAGATATTGATCTGTATTTTATCCTGTATTTATGGACTTATCCTACTTGGACTATTTTATGTACTTGGAATTCGTACTTTATCCTATATTTATGGATTTTTCACACTTGGACTATTTTATGTACTTGGACATGAGCTAATGGAGTGTTAGGCTGTATTAATTTTATTCTATGGTAAAAGTTTTGCAGATTGTGTTCCGAATTAAAGGTCAGCTGTGTAATAGTAATATTCTGTGTTATTTTAATGTAGAATTCCAAAGTCTGACACTAACTATATTCTGCATATTTGTGATTTTTGATAATTGTGATAGTGAAGTTTTGGTTAGCCAAGCCTGGGTGCTGTAATAAGAATACTGCTTTAATGCTTTATTGCAATCTAGTCTGCTTGGTTCTAGTAGTTAATAATTCTTAACATTGGCTATTTTTGTCTAGTTCATTAAGTACTGTTGGACTAGTGTATTGGTTAAGTTCAAGCGATCTTTAAAGTTTTATCCCTCATTGAATAGAATTACCCGTAAATCTTCTACTATAATGCGACCCCTTGTATAATGCGACTCCACTTTTTCGGCACAAAAAAATCGGCAAAAATCCTATCCTCTTGTATAATGCGACCCCCATTTTTGACTCCTCGCGAGAAATAAAATGTGCAAACTTATACAGAAAAAAAATCTTTATTTTTAAATAGTCTGGATATTTAATATTCAAAAACCTTCAAAATCTGATTCATCTGTGTCTTCGAACAGGTCTTTTCAATCTTCCTCAGTTAATTTGACATCTGTATCCTAGCCTTCTTCCTCTAAACAATTGACTGCATCTTCATCTTCATCGTCCCACAGAAGATCATCTTCTATGCCATCCATTTTGTTGGCGATCCCAGTTTTCAAAAAACTTCTTCTAACTATGGCTTCTGGAATCGAATCCCAAGCCTGTTTAACCCAATTAGTTACCTGCGAGAGGCTGGGCTTCTTCAGGTTTTCTGCTGGTGTCAACTCCACCTCGTCAGATGCCATCCAGCTAATCCAGTACTGCCTCACTTTGTCCTTAAATGGCATATTAAGAACCACGTCAAGTGGATGCAACAGGCTTGTCAGCCCACCTGGGATGACTGCCTGGCTTGTCCTCATTTCCTTAAGCTTCGCTTTTACTGGCTCTGTGAGGTGGCTTCAGAATTGGTCCCAGACCAGCATTGCGGGCGGCTTTGACATTGCACCAGTTCTTCTGCTCCATATCTTCTCTAGCCATAACTTCACACCGTCTTCATCCATCTACCCTCTAGAATGGACATAAACAATCAACCCAGGAGGGGACTTTTCACCTTTTGGTAAGTTTTCCTTTTAAAAATAACCATGGGCGGTAGTTTGTCTCCATTGGCAAGACAGGCTAAAACCACCGTAAAATGTGTCTTCTCATGCCCAGTTGTCCTGACGTAGATCTCTTTCTTGCCAATATTGTCCAGGGTCGATTACTAGGTATATCGAAAAACATGGGCGTTTCATCCGTGTTTCCGATATGACCCAGGACAAAGGAATGCTCCTTCCGTAGATTTATTATAAACTTATGGAAACTCATGACCTTATAAATAAATAGAGAAATTTTCCAATTATAATAAATTGAGAAATAGAGAAACAGAAAAATAGAGATCATTTTATAATTGTTATCATTACCTTATCTTCCAGGTCACTCGGGAGCTTTTGAGAAATTTTCGTCCGCTGACGAATTGCCAGAGAGTTTCTCTTAACGAACTTCGAATACCAGCCACGGGAGAACTTTAATGGCTGGCTAATTTTATATTTGACATCTTTAGACATCTTCTTGCCCTGTAGTCGTACATGCATCGATGAAACTATTTATCCATCATTTCGCCGGTTTTCGATCTTGTCGATGAGGTCCTTTTCTAGTTCTGGACACTGAACGATCTTACCTCTCAGCGCCTTTTTTGCCTTAGGCATCTTTCCCAAAGAAGACTTTTGTTTTTTCCATAGTCTAATGTTACTTTCTGGTACATCGAATTGTCTCGATGCCTGCAGATTATTGGTTCTTTCCGCGTACTCTACTACCTTCAGTTTGAAACTGGCATCATAAGATAAACGTTTTGTTGTTCTAGAAGCCATTTCTAATCAAACCTTTTTCAGAATAAAAATTTAACATATTAATAATAATTTATAAACCGGTAGATGTACAGAAATCAGAAAGCCAAGTCAATTATAAAAAAAGAAGAAACTAAATAATAAAAAAACAGAAAAAAAGTACCTTAGTTTTGCTGAGTGAAGAATCTCTAAGTCCTGAATCACCTAATGCAGGTTGAAGAATCACTAAATAAATATGCTGGAGATCGAATATAAAAGTATTGATGAACTGGATAAATAGGTTGTACTGATTTACACTCACATTGCCAGAGTTTATATAGTGCTTGCAGTGCTATTATCAATCAAAACTAACCAATCAACACAAAGTGATATATTGGGTGGCAATGTCCATTGGCTGAAGAGTTCTTTTTTTACATGTTTTTATGGAAGGAATCACCATATCGTGCCTGTTTGTAACCCAAATGATTTTAAAGGGGGAAATTAAAAGTTCAGTTACATGCATTTTTACACCTAAATTCAATTTAATTTAGGAACATTTGCCCCATGAAAGCGAGTTTATATCGATCTTTGGAAGTTATTTTCAATGTTGTTAGATGCTGGCGATGAGAAATTCGAATAAAAAGTGAATTAATATATTGTATAATGAACTGGATGCTGAATATGCAATGTAATTAATTTATAATATTCGGCAAATTCGTCTGAATGTCATCAGCACAGAAAGCAACTTCGACAAAAGCACCTGCCTCAACCTTATCGAGGTAGTTTGGAAGTTTATAGCCCTACATTGATATGGAAAGCTTTCTCACTTGCACATTGACAAAAAAACACAACAGTACATCAATTTTCTTAATAAAAAGACAAGTAATCTTTATTCAGTTTAATATTTTCACTGCATAAGCTTTCTTGTAGGCTTTGGTTCAAGGCAGTTTAAAAGTAGGCCTATTTAGAAGTATCGATGTTTGGGAGAAGTTATTTTCAATGCTGTTAGATCTTGGCGACGAGAAATTCGAATAAAAAGTGAATTAATTTATTGTATAATGAACTGGACACTGAATATGCAATGTAATTAATGTATAATATACGGTAATGTTATCAGGACAAAATCTCCTCCGGACAAAACCTCCTCTGGCCGTAGTCAAATTTTATCCTCTTGTATAATACGACCCAGCAAATTTAGATGCTTTATTAGGCCAAAAAAATTCGCATTATAGTAGAACATTTACGGTACATATTATTTATTATATCAGGTTGTTGCAAAAGTTTTTTCCGGATTTTTATTCCAACACAAAAACAATTGAACTTGAATGACAGATTCAGCTCATGCAGATGCCGGGAAATGGTTGAAAAGTGAACCTTGAACTGTTCTGCGAGTGCCCTCGTTGTTACATTGTGATCTTCACCAATTGCTTGGCGTAGATCACCATCTAAAACCATGATCGGCCGACCAGAGTGGTGCATCTCCGCGTCTGAACCGGCTATACCATTCTTCTATTGTACATAAACTAACAGTGCCATCACCTAAAAGTTGGCAAATGTTTTGGTGACATTGATCTTTCCAGAATACCTCTAGAAGATTATTGCTCGAATATGCTAGCATGAAAGGTCCGTTTCAGACCGTTGATGGCACTCACAGATGTATAGTCAGAAAGTTGATTCTTGGATGTAATATAGCAAAGATATTCAGGAATGCAATAATTTGTTTGAAAAAATATTAACACCCCCTCGGAAAATGAGCCTTTCTTGGACACGGGTTCTAGAACCAGAAGCAACTTTTGCAACAACCTGATACATTTATTTTTAACACAATGGAAAGAATACTATGTTATTTGTTCTAAATAACTCCAAGTAATATAAATAAAAATTATTAAACATTTCTAACGTGTGTATTTTGTCTGAATTCAATTTCAAAACTTTTAAAGCATCTTTCTCAAAGTGTTACTTATGTCCAACATCATGAGTTTGTGAAGTATTAAATGACATCATTTAAAAAAAAGATATGTTAATGAAAATTGTTATACTAAATGAAAAACGGTGAAAAATGTTTTTTAAAATATTCTTTTTTCCATGAAACAAATTAATAAATATCTTATTGAGTAATATATGATTCTACTATAGAAATAAAAAAAGTAACATTTTAAAATATTCATTACATTTTTGTTTATCAATTACATAAGAAAGATCCAAAATTTCACAATAATGGTTGTATCATAGAAACTATTCTAGATAACAAGGACTCAAGGAAACTACTAATCCACAACAAAAGTTTATTCATACGAATGCGCATTTCGGCAGCCAAGCTGCCTTCGTCAGCGTATCCAAGACTTGATCAGGACAGAGTTCTGTTCAGATGAAGTATGAGAATTACATAGACGTATATATAGTAAAAAATGAACTATTAACAATCCAATCAAAAGGCAAAAATAGATACAACGAAAAACAATAAATCTATAGGCTAGCTGAGATTAACCAATCAAGTGTCATCAGTGTTTCTTACACGGTTATTTTTCCTATTGTTCAATGTGGGTAGATGTAGAAGTTTTGCCGCATCTCTTAGTTGTGTTACGTCCAGGGGGCCTGCGTCACTGTTTAGTTGAATCTTCGTTGGTGATTGCGTAGGATTCCAGAAAGTTTAACAACCTGGGGTCATTCGTGCTGTATATAATCTTGATGTCTTCGCGTTTATAATCGTTTTGGAGGTCTAGAATATGGTCAGCGAACCTAGATATTGCAAAGTTTCCGTTTCTGATATACCTCAAATGTTCGCCTACTCTCGTCTTAACTGCTCTCCGCGATTGACCGTAGTAGACTGCGTCACATTTGGCGCATGGCAACCTATAGACCCCAGGTCTATCTTCTTGTGGAACTATATCCTTTGGGCTCTTTATCAATTTACCGATTGTGTTGGGACTCTGGTAGACTATAGAGAGGCCAAAGTCTCTAGTGATTTTCTTGCCCCTATTCAGTTGTAGATTGTAGGGTAAGACTAAAATACTTCCCGGTGTTTTTTCTTTTTGCAGTGTGGTAACATTCTTCAGCAATAGCTTTTGTTTTACCTTCTTGGAGATGCTGCTAATAATGACGAAATTTGACTTTTTTGCCAGCTTTGACTAGCTGCATAGGGTTTAATTCACTCATAACTTTAAGGTTATTCCCCATGGTAAAATCCATTGCTTAATAAAATGTCATAATTTTTGTAATTTTAATACCGTTCAGTGTAAGAGTGGATTGTTGATTGTTATTGTTGGATTGTCATATTGTTGTAGGCAGTATTATTGTTGCATTTATAAATTTAAATAGATATTACATAAGAGTAGGAGTTGTAATAAAGTATATTATTTAAAAAAAAAGAACTCCATTTAATTAAAAGAAATAGAAATAGAAATAAAAATAAATAATAAAAACAACTGAATAAAAGTCACCCAGTGGAGAAATACAAAACAATCCTGTTCACAACAATCAAACTAAAAACAATATCACCTCAGTTTTAATATCACACATTGTTTTTGATTTCATTGTTTTGTTTTTTTTGTTATTATATCATCTATTATTATAATTTAACTGAAATTTCATTCAATAAGTTTTGAAACGGAAGATGGGATAAAAATCCCGAAAACGTTTTTTAAATACATTTCAATTTTGTCATCTACGTTTCTACAGACCATCGGACTTTAATCATAGATCTTCTTCACCTGTTACTGTGTTCCTTCCCATGTTTCGTGTAACATTTCTCCACAAGACCTTTTTTTCATCTCTGTTTAGCCCACTTCAACCTTTGTATTTCTCCACTGGGTGACTTTTATTCAATTGTTTTTATTATTTATTTTTATTTTTATTTCTTTTAATTAAATGGAGTTCTTATTTTTTAATTTATATATTAAATATATATTGTTGCAAGAAAAAAGGGGATGTTCACTCATAAAAATCTTGCAACCTGCGGAAATCCCTGGCAGGTTGTGAAAAACCTTTCCCGAACTACATGAAAGGTTTGACGCCCATTGGTTTCGCGAATATATAAACACACACGCACACACACTCAAATGCACATTGATTTTTGTTAATATAGATAGAATATGATTCCCGCAAACACATTTTTTAAAAAATGTAAACTTTCGCGAGTCCTTTCACTCATGTTTGAAATAATTTATTTTTCTTTATAGCAATGAGACACACTTTATTAAGAAATAAAAAGAAAGAAAGTGTTCTGGAAAACTCTGATTTTTTATGTAAAACTAGATACAATTTTATTTGTAATTAATTATTCTATTTTTTCTATTCTTTAAGTTCTTTTTACTGTTTTGCAGACAGTGATTGTTGAGTATATATTGTTTTAATAAATGTTAATTAAAAAATCTCCACGTGATTATCATTGTCTGCAGCTAGTTGTCCCTCGCGAATAATTTTCGTGATCACGAGGATGTGTGTCCCACTATTGATGATGTTCTTTCCGTGGTTACTTTTTTTTTTATTTCAGACAGACCACTTCCAGCTTCTGGCTTGACCAGTCGTTCCTCCTTTTGGTCCTCCACGTCCTTACTAGCCTGCAGCATGACGTTCAACTTCCATTTATCATTTTCATTCCAATGCTCTGCAAACTACTCCTAGCCTGCCGTTCGATGTTTAGTTTCTTATTGAATTTCTCACTTTCTCGCGGCAGCCATGATTCTTTACCGAGCAGCATTGTTTTGCGGGTTTACCCATAAGGTAATAATGAAATTTCTTTTAATGCTATTTCAACAATAACGCGCATAAGGGATGCCATGCTGCACATTTCAATTCTTATTTCCCATTAATAATTAATTATGATTTCGCAGTCTTTCTTTAGACATTAAATAGGAATTTGATATTTCTTTTCCTTATTCTTTATAAGGAATTGGTCTGTCTGAATTTTTTTTTAATATTTAATCTCACTTCGCTCAATGTAGCGACTAATATTTCTCGTTACAGTGTTTTGCTGTATTTAACGTACATTTAAGTATATATTTATTTTATTCCGAGAAATATTATTTCTTTTGTAATTGAGATCGCAATGCCTATTCCTCAATTAAATCATATTGTATAGAATATTCTTTTGTACAGAATTTTTGTATTTTATAGATAAATAACGCAATTTTTAAACCAAAGTAAAAGTCTTTTAACGAGCCACGTTTTCTTTTAAGTTTTGGGGTTCATTCTTTTAACGTACCACCCATTAAATTCTATTTATTTTGTTTCCCCCTCTGAACATATGGTAGCAGAGCGTGGTTTTTTTCATTTATTTTAATACAATATGGAGGGATCATATTTTGAAGAGGGTCGTTTTCTCCCTAGGCCAACGAGTGCCAATTATATTCAATGGACGTATCGAGTTTTAACCTTTCTCGAAACCAAAGGGTTAGCCAAATATGTCCAAGAAAAGATCTCTCTCCCTACAGAAGCATCAGCCAGCTCATCCTTGCACCTTGATTGGGCAAGAGTATGGCATTACCTCTTGAGTATGGTGAGTGATGATATTGTCATCATGCTTCAAGATGACAATCCCTATACTTTGTGGGAAGCAATTAAGCGTCGATATGGAAGGCCGGATTCAGTGACACAGGCTGAAATAATGCGGCATCTCTCAGCCTTGTATTTCTTAGGAGCTGATGATCCGAATGCCTATGCAGCAAGAGCGCTAGAAATCCGTGCTCAGGCTGGAGCCATGTCCCTGGTTCTGAATGATAAAATTTTGATTGACCATATGGTCGCAGGTCTACCCTCAACTTAAACTCCAGTGAGACCCGTGGTCCAATCAAACCCATTAATGTCAATTGAAACCTTCCTGAGTCAACTAAATGTGGTTTTTAAGGACCACACCACACTAAATTCCTCAATACGTGTAGCCTCGTGTGACACCTCTGTTTCTTCCACGCGTCCACATCCAAATGCCCGTCGAACAAATGACGTAACATGCCATAATTGTGGAGGCCGGGGACACGTAAAAACGGTTTGTCCGTCCAAATTTTATCCCACTACTGCAGGTCCAGCTACTTCACACACCACGATACCCTCTCGTTCGCAGGATCCTGCATCAACAAAGCGCATGCCTCGTGCATCAGCTCCACGTTGTAAGCGTAAGCCTCGCAAATCGGGTACAAAAGGACAAAGCAAGAAATCGGCAACCAACTGTAGTGGTGTTCCAAACAAGGATAGGATAGTTGATACGGGCAGCTCATTTCACGTAATTAAAGAAAAACAGTTCTTTGATTCTTTTTAAAGCTGTCATAAGCAGATACATACTGCAGACCCTAAGAAAACGATTGCTGCCATCGGTACTGGTGCGGCAAGCGTCTTATTAGATTCAGGAGCAGTTTTAAAACTTCATGATGCGCTTTATGCCCCAAGCGCGCGCCTTAATCTTGTCTTCATGAGTCAATTATCAAAGCAGGGTTACAGTCTTCACTTCGGCCCAACTGGTTATTCCATTACTTCACCCAAGGGCACGACCATCGCTACGCAGGAGGGCTTGGATGACCTCCCGTTCCTTCCCGGGGTCTTAAATATCCATTCAGTTTCCCGAACGGACCCCCCATTACTTTCAATGGCTGTCACTTATAGTGACATTCACAATGCATTGGGCCATCCGTCATCAAAAAAACTCACCGCAGCCGTGAAACACCATAGCACGCACGGTCTTGAAGTTTTGCCGCCATTAATTGATGACCAACCACGTGTTGCATGCTTTCAGGCACGTTTATGCAACGCCCCTCACAACATTGTATAAGGTCAATGGTCAGCACGTCCTTTACAGCTACTTCACATGGATACAGTGGGACCAATGCCTACCACTTCTATCCATGGAAACAAATTCCTGTTAGTAGCCATCGATGATTTCTCACGAAAAACTTTCGTTTGTGCTACTCCGACAAAAAGTGAAGTGCCAAAAGCGTTAATAGACTTAATACTAAAGCTACAACGCTCTACAGGACAAAATCTGGCGTATATACGTTCTGATAATGGAACAGAATTCACCAATGCGGAGCTAGGTGATTTCTGTACGAAGCAAGGCATATCTCAACAATTCACTGTTCCTGAGAACCCCCAGTCAAATGGTGTTGCTGAGAGAACCGTATGCTCCATTTGCGATAAAATTCGAGTTCTTCTAGCATCGTCAAAAGTTCCGCACCGATTCTGGGATCATGCTGCGACTACAACAGCATTTAATCTGAATTCTTTGCCTAGACGAGGTCAAACTAAGTCCCCTAAAGAGATATGGTCCAAAAAGAAACAGACTATCAAATATCGAGCTCCTTTCGGTTGCCTGGTATACTATTATATACCCAAGTCGCACCGATCAAAATTTGATGCTCGCGCCAAAAGTGGTGTTTTTATGGGATACTGCGCTTCATCTCCTGGGTACCGTATTTATGCGCTCAATGAGAGCAAGTTTTTACGAGCACTTACCGTTCGTTTCTTTCCTAAGGTATTTCCAGAGTTCACAAGAAAATCAGATCCATCATCTGTTCCTCTGGTATTTCCAATTCACATGGAACCCTCAGTCTTTGAAGTACCACAGTCTGATGAAACACATATCATTCAGAGCATACCGCCAATCTCACCCACTTTAACATTAGATGAGACAAGAATGCAGGTCCTATCTGTTACTGAGGACACGCTAGTGGTCACACCTCCATCAGAAACCACATCTATGGAAGATGATCCAGTTTGTTCGTCTAAATCACCAGTGAACCAACCACCCGTTGAGGTCCTACAACCGGTATTACGACGTTCACAAAGATTAAAAGAGAAGGCAGAAAAACAACGTGCCGCCTTATGTCATCCTGACTTTACTGACTCCGACTTGCTAATCACTCCGCCAATCACGCCCCAGTCTTATGAACAAGCACTCGCTTCTCCCCAACATCATCAATGGGAAGAGGCCATGCAAGATGAATTGAATTCACTCATGCTTCCTGATGTATGGGATTTAGAGCTTCCACCACCAAATGTCAAAATTTTAAAGAGCAAATGGATCTACCGCATCAAATACAACCCTGATGGTTCAGTGTCCAGATTCAAGGTAAGGTTAGTGGCTATCGGCTCGACACAAGTCTACAGGAGCCAGTATGAGTTAACTTTCTCACCTGTCATCAGAATGGAATCCCTCCGCTTACTGTTTGCCATTGCTGCAAATACAGGGATGTCACTGCGCCAGTATGACGTTAAATGTGCATATCTTCACGCACCGATAGACCACACAATACATCTATCGCCACCCAAGGGATTATCAACGCCAGTTAATCACGTCTGCAAATTGCGTAAATCACTTTACGGCCTCAAACAAAGTGGAAGATGCTGGTACGTAAAATTGTGTCAGCTTCTTACCGGATTAAAATTCACTCCATCCAGAGCAGACGATTGTTTTTTCTACTACACCAATGCTGGGTGCACCATTCTCTTAACAGTCTACATGGATGACATCGTGGCAGCAACAACAAATGTCTCCATCCTAACCTCCATCATGGACAAAGTGAAACAAGAAATCGACCTCTTGGAGTTGGGAGTGGTAAAGCATCTGCTAGGTATTATAGCGTCCGCTATCTCTTACCAGACTGTTTTAAAAATAAAAAAAAAAAAAAAATTTTGTTTGATTCACTGAACTTTAAATAAAATATACTAAAACTTATTTATATGAAACAACGTTTTTTTGTTACGACACAAGAATGAGGATATGAATCATGCTTAGTATTGTTGCGA
>JAHWFO010073555.1:0-21505 GCA_023313115.1 Rhysida immarginata
CCGTTTCTATTGGATCTTTTGTTATCGTTCTAAATTCTCTCGTTTCCGTGTCAAAAGCATAGCAATATAGTACAACGGTCGAAATACTGTAGAGCGATCTCTTTTCACAAGATACTAGGTAAATGATATTTTTTACAGTGAACGCAATACTTAGACGGTTTATGTTGAAATATTTCTTCCAATTCACTACACTCAGTGATGAATCCAACTGGGACACAACCACTGAATGTGCACCGACTTGGTTGATAATGTAATAATAAGAATTGATACAGAATATCCCGTTTACTTTTTCAACGAGATTACAGGGCAAGTTCTTAAATTCGGATCGTTTATTGTAGCGAAGTGAATATATTGAAACTAGTCCATGATTAAAAAAATGGAATGTGAAATTCAGTTGATCTAAGTAATGTCTTTCAATAAACATATCTCTGACTTTTGTATCTGAAAGTAAAATTTTATCTTTCAAAAACCTATCTACTTCATCTTCAGAGAGCGAGGACATATCGACAAGTGGAAGTAAATCAGTTAATTGCAATTGGTTTTTTTCTTGCAACCTTACCCATTGTAAAAAAAACTCCACTACCTCAAGAGATGTTGTACTAATTTGTGTTTTTGTTAATAGAAACTTCAAATCCTCAGCTGATGACTGAAGGAGTTCCTCTCTCGTTTCCTTGAAATGATTCGCTTGATACTCGACAATAGTTTCAGATAATTTCTTACCTTTATATAATAATTTAAAATGGAAAAAAATTAAATAATTTTCGCATGTTAGGACTATTCTTTGGGATAGTTTCTCAAATAACTTATCCATCATCAATAGGTGAGAAGCAATGAGAAGGTTTATCAGAAGACTAGAAGAGGTACCCGGCGTTGCCCGGGATAATTACACTTGCACAAACTTTTCCTTTCATTGTTAGTCATGAGATATATATTGTTGGTTCATGCAGTGTGTTTGTGAATTGCGTGCTGATACCATTGTTGATACCTATTGTTGTACAAACTTTGCCTTGCATTGTTGGTCATGAGATATTTCTCATTAATATGCCTTGCCATAACCATGAATATCGATTTTTTATCGATATTTATTATTTTTCCGAAATCTGAGGTAGACAGTGACCTTCCTCATGCTTTGAAGGTCATGTATGCGAAATTTTATCAAGATCGGAATAAAACTGTAGATTTGTATAAAAAACATACACACAGACCCACAGACCCACAGACGCACAGACCCACAAACATCCTTCTTTATATATATAGATTTTCTTCTAATTCGTTTGGAATCCTTTTCGAGTCGATATAATGAAGTAAGATTTGTAAAACATTTGGCTGAATTGTGTTCATTATCACGCGGTTAGACGATGCTTCCTTCATTTCACAATTGAACATCACTTTGAAATAGGGGCATCTAGCACACAAGACTGCTTTGTTGACGACGAACTCTTTCTCTCCGCTTACAAGAATACATTTTTCTCTCCTTTTAGTTTGAATGTTCGTACACGAAGCCATGTCCCTGTTGATATTTAAAGAGACGTACGTTGTTTCAAAGATTATTTTTTATTCCGCAAGGAATCTGTAAAATATAAAAAGTTTGTATATACATGACAAAAGAAATAAATATGGCAATTGTGTATTAGATTAAGTAAAACACGCAAGGTATGAAAGTGCTATCCTTTTTTCTCGCTACATAGTACTTTTATGTGAGTGGGGGGGGGGAGGTTATGTGTATCTGCGTTTAGTGTTAGGAACATCGCTATTAATCTTGAAAGAGGTGAAAGTGGAGGTCAAAAAAGAGAGCAAATAAATAATGTATGTTCTATTGCTAAGTGTAATGGTTATCAAAATATCGACGTTTTTACATTGTTAATGTATTGGCAAGCGACGTTGGTGGCATACAAGTCGATCCTCAGTTTATTAGCAAATAATTTAATTGGAGTGTTTTGATATGAACTGTTTTAAAAAATGATCTACTAATAACAAATTAACTTTATTAAGTAGCGGAGCACTTATTGGTTTCACAATATCCATCTGTCTATCTGTCTTAGTAGAACTCGGAACGTAGCTTACCATAGGTATGTCCTACTTCACTATTTAGTTTGGGTTTAGTTGGCCCACTGGGGGTCGGAGTTACGGGGATGGGAATTAGATAACGTAGAGGAGACCAAGTAATCTACGTAAGCTACGTATTTGAGCTCGAGGCTTCCGCTACTTTCCTACACCTACCTCGGGAGGATTAATTTCTTGTAATTTCTCAACTAATAAAAGTCAGCTAATACGAGGTCTGTTCAAAAAATACGTATACTGACGTCATAAAACAAAATATACTTTATTCAGAAGTTACACATCTGGGCCCCCTTCAAAGTACTCTCCTCCCCGACGCACACACTTATCCCAACGGTGTTTCCACTTTTGGAAACAGTCCTGGAACGCTTCTTTTGTGATGTCCTTCAGCGCCTTCGTCGCATTTGCCTTTATGTCGGGAATCGTCTCAAATCTCCTTCCTTTCAAAGGTCTTTTGAGTTTGGGAAACAAGAAGAAGTCACAAGGAGCGAGGTCAGGTGAGTAGGGTGGCTGAGGAAGAACAGTGATCGAGTGTTTGGCCAAAAACTCTCGAGTTCTGAGGGGTGAATGGGCTGGAGCGTTGTCGTGATGAAACAACCAGTCACCTGTCGTCAACATTTCTGGCCTTTTCCACTCGTCCAGTGGCAGTTTTTCCGAGTTTAACACAAAATTTCACAGCAACTCTTTGCTCGTTCAAGTCACTCATTCTAAAAATCCGCCAAACGAAAAAAAACACGCTTCACAAACAACCGCGTAGCTAATCAACCAATACTGATATTTGCAATCAAAAAACTGCCTTGTAATCAGCGGATCTGTCAGAAGATGGCGACACCAAGCGATTTTGATTGGGACCAACAGGGCCCGCGCAATTCAAACAGTCTACGTATTTTTTGAACAGACCTCGTATATGAAGTAAATTAACAGAGAAGATACAGGTACTGTAAAATGCAATATTTACAACGTACAGGGTGATTCTAAAGGTAGTTACCAAACGCTACACAGAGTTAGGGGACACCAAAACAAACAGTTTTTACCATAGCATGAGGGGTCGGAACACTACCATTGTCCGGCTTTGGGGGGAGAAGTGATGTAAGGTGCAAATGAAAAAACACAACATAATAATAATTAGTTTATTGATACGTGAAAAAAACGCTTACAAAAGTTGCTTAAAGTGCACCAACCATTTCGATACATGCATTGCATCGTCGCAACATTGACCCCCGCATGTTGCCAAACAGACCTGGCAACTGCAATTCGGGCAACCATTACGCGGACTTCTTCGCTGTTTCACGGACTTCTTCGCTGGCAATTGAGATGCGGGCAACACATGTGCGGTAGACGAGTACCTTCATGTCACCCCACAAGAAGAAGTCAAGGGGAGTAAAATCCGATGATCTGGGAGGCCGTGTAACTGGTCCACCTCTACGCATCCAACAATTACCGAATGTATCATTAAGATGGTCACGCACAATACGGGTGAAGTGTGCGGGCGCCCCATCATATTGGAACCACATCCGTTTCAGAATATCCAGTTGTACATCCTGCAGGAGCTCGGGCAGCACATCAACAATAAAGTGAAGGTGATTATGTCCACTGAGGATTAGGGAGAGGATAGGTGGAATTTCACTATAAACTTGATCATGGAGAGATATATATCAGAAGATTGTAACTCTTGTTAATGATTGCAATTAATGTTGTGTGAATATCCCGTTTATCAGGAATTTCAATGCATGCACATCTTTATCTCATGTGCATTCACTATCATAATTTACCACTGTGACCCCCCCCCCCCCAGGCGGGGGGAAAAAGGTTTGTTTTTGTATCGCCTAATTGTGTGTAACATTTGTTAACTACCGTTAGAAACACCCTGTATATACAAACCCTGGCAATAAGTTATGGTTCAGGTGAAGCTGAGATGATTCTTTCTAACTTATGAGCTTGTTAAATAAAACGTAATAATGATATATACTTTCAGCTATAAAAAATGAAAAAAGTGGTTTATTTGACATACTTTCCTAACGTGTATCCTTATCTCCAGACTCCTTATCTCCCCACGCTGAGATACGTGGATGATGTCTTCGCAATCTTTAATACTGAAAAGGAAAACATTGAGGTATTCTTGGCTAGTCTTAATGGCTTGTGCCCTAAGATCAAGTTCACTAAGGAGGATGAGAGAAATGATAGCCTTCTATTTTTGGACATAAAATTGACACGAGTTGGCCAAGAACTACTGTATGGCATCTATAGGAAATCAAACTTTGTGCCTAACTTCATCAAGCACGATTCGAGCCAAAGTCATCAACACAAACTGGCAGCCTTCTGCCATATGGTGCATAGGGCGCTTGTTATCCCACTAAACAATGAAAGTAGAAGTGAAGAACTCCTAGCAATTAAAGAATTCGCAAGACTCAACGGGTATCCTGGAGAAATAGTGAATAGCATCACCAGAAAAGTAAAACATAAAATTATCCTGAGAAACAATTAGAGGATAATTGCAGAAGGATAAAAAAACTCCAGGACAGGTGTTGACC
Organism: Rhysida immarginata; assembly: GCA_023313115.1. Classification (NCBI taxonomy): domain Eukaryota; kingdom Metazoa; phylum Arthropoda; class Chilopoda; order Scolopendromorpha; family Scolopendridae; genus Rhysida; species Rhysida immarginata. The sequence goes on from JAHWFO010073555.1 coordinate 4,590, forward strand.
CTACCCTACAATAAACGATTAAATAGAGGCATGAAGAGGATCGCAAAAAAGTTTGGCCTCTCTATGGTCTACAAGAGCTCCAACACAACTGGAAAACGGTTAATTAACCCAAAGGATACGATCCCTCAGGAAGAAAAGCCAGGAATCTACAAACTACCATGTTCCAAATGTGATGCGGTCTATTACGGACAATCGAAAAGAGCAATAAAAACGAGAATAGGCAAACACTTAGCAAGCATCAGGAATGGTAAATTTGCTGTGTCGAGATTCGCGGACCACGTTCTAGACCACCAACATGACTACAGAGCGGAAGATTTTGAAATCATATACAGCACAAGTGACCCGAGGTTATTAATCTTCTTGGAGTCACATGCCATCACCAAGGAAAACCCTGCCAGGCTACTGAACAGCGACGCAGGTCCCTTGGACGTGACAGAACTGAAGGAAGTACCAAAACTTCTTCATCTTCCCAAAAGGACCAATGGAATGAATATAGGAGCCACAAGCAACGAACCTTGATTGGAATCTGGACTGACCAATTGGGCTATACCTGCTATTTACTTACTTTGCAAATGGATTGTATCTACCTTTGTCTCACTATAAATACGACTCTGTAATTCTTCTACTTCATTCAGATGCATATATGGAGGGTAGTTGAAGATCTGAGCACCCCACTAAATCTTTCCAGGTACTGTGGCGTGGTTTTCCTTGATGTCAGTAAAGCTTTCGATCACTTGTGGCACGAGGGGCTAATCAACAAGATGATTAGAGACGGGCTTCCTTCTGATTTGATTATGATGGTGAGATCCTTTCTGAACAAAGCGAAGAAGGCTAAGTACAGTCTTATAGCTCTCCTGGGTAGAAACAGCGCCCTCAGAATCGACAATAAATTACTACTGTACAAGACAGTGATTCGGACCATACTCCTCTATGGTATGCCTGCGTGGACGACCATATGTAGATGTAGATTGTGTGAACTCCAGTCGTTCCAGAATGTTACCCTGAGGACCACTGCGCAGATTAGAAGAAGGACCGTAAAAAATCCTCATCCACTCGGATCTGAATATGACTCGTATTGAAAAGTGTGTCTAAGATCTCCTGATGAACATGGTGCAGACCATGAAGAGCCATGACAATGACCTGCTAGCTGGAATACTGAATAACCGGATGGAAATGAAGTGGCATACAAAGTATAGAAAACCGAGACATATTCTTGATGTCAACTTCGAAGACATTGGCAGCGTTCCCTTCCCGGATTATTAGAAGATGTAATATCACCCTCCCCTTCCCCCGTCACCCACTCTCCAGACAATCGTCAATCTTAGTTTTTGTTTTTTCATAATGTGGAAGACCTGTTTGGGTTAGTCAGGCTTCTTGCCTATTTCAGTGTATATCGTGTGGAATTTATTCCGGAAGGGTGGGAGCATTGCTTATGTCCCACCTGAACAAATGTACACTTCACTGTTCGATTGTCTTCTACTTCATCTGAACAGAACTTTCTCTACAGATCCAGTTCTTGTATACGCTGACGAAGGCAGCTTGGCTGCCGAAATGCGCATTCGTTCGAATAAAAGTTTTGATGTGAATTAGTGATTTCTTGCTATTCTTGTTGTTCCCTGTCCACAGCATCTGGCTCCATTTCTTTCTGTAATTTCTTGGCCTCCAAACAGTCCGGATCTAAATCCAATAGAAAATGTTTGGAGAAAATTACAGAAGCAAATCAAGAGACTAGGCCCAACCAGCAAGGAAGAATTGGCTACTGCTATTAAGGACAGCTGGAAAACACTTGACCCATCACTTTGTCAAGAGCTAGTTAATTCGATGCCAAAGAGGATTTCTGCAGTGTTGAAAGCCAGAGGTGGAGCAATCAAGTATTGGCTCTTGTAAACTATTACTTATTTACCAGCAATTAACTGAACCATTAGTTTTTTTCCCATACAATAAAAATGTTATGCTTTCTTTAAATTTTCTAATCTAAAATGTTCATATGAACCTGAGTCCGAATTTGAACGAAAACTGAAATATGAACAGAAATAAAAATGCCGCCATCAAGATCAACAAATTAATGACTCAGGTTCTACAAAATCTAGGATGATGAAATTTGGAGAAATTTACAACGTGTAGTTTTTGAGTACGCATTCAAAATCGCAACACGTGCTGGTTAATACTCACATCTAAGCATGTGTAACTCAGTAACTATTCGTTGAAATTCGATCAAATTTTAACGGTTACAGAGTTGTGTGTACCCTATTAGTGTCCCAAATATCATCATCCTAGATGTTATAGAGCCTGAGTTATTAACTTGTTGATCTTGGTGACGGCATTTTTATTACTGTTCATATCTCAGTTTTCATTCAAATACGGACTCATGTTCATATGAACTTTTTTGTTTAGAATCACACATACAACCATTTACCAAATTTTCGTTCACTCATTAAGGTAAACCCTGTATATTCGACTTAAGTAAATTTCAAATTATGTAAAAGTTCACGGAGCGCATTACTTGCGTATCTCGGGGGATGAATCTTTATGAGATAAATAAAAATAAAATGATTTACAAATTTTAAATAATCTTAAGAAGATGAAAAAAAAATTATTTTTAATGTTGTAGAAGACTCTGTTCTGAAAAGTCTGCAGTACAAAGTAACAGGAAAAAGTAATGCACCATTAGTGTTTGATTCTTACTGGTTTCTACTCTGATCCTAGTTAAGGTCAGATCCAACGATCTTATTTTATGAAAATGACTATAGAGTGTGAGGAGTTGGCTCGAAAAACAACAAGGTCGCCACCTAGCGACAAATGCGCGAAAAACTTGCGGGAATCGAGTGTAATCATTAACACGTACTAAAATGAAATTGGGCTTGGATTTGGGAAAATAAAAGAAAATGATTCCTTTATACTGAGTAATTTGAGTAAAGGAAAGGATTAATATGTGAAAATGTATTTGATTTTCGCGAAAGATAAGAAGGAGTTAAAATATTAGCTTCTTTTAACGAAAAACTAATGTTAATAAATGTTAGCTCTTTTTCGCTTTAGCGTGATCGCCTCTGATTCCCGAGGACGCGGATTCGAACCCGGCCGAGGACGACGAGGATTTTTTCAGGGGGAATATCCTGATATCACGCACTTCCTTCGGAAGGGAAGTAAAGCCGTTGGTCCCGTGTAGTCGTTTGCCGGCTGCACGCTAAAGAACCCTTGCGAGGCAAATTTTGCGGCCCCTATAACGCCGTCCTGAAATGACCATGGCAGTTGAAAAGGACGTTAATACCAAACAAACCAAACCAACCAACCTTTTTCGCTTCTTATATCAACTGTTACCTATTCAAAAAAATGTTTAATTTGATGATGAGAAATATTCTCGAAAACGTTAATTTATTCCTATTCTTTATTTTCCTGTTCTGTGTAAACTTTTTTTCTTCAATTTACTTCTACCATTTGGCTCACCTTCTTCAAGATTTATTAATTGTACTTTGTTACCATCATTTTTGATCATCTTCGACCTTTTACAAGTTTTATTGTATTACTATTATCACCATCTTCTGCCATAATCTTCAGAAGACTGCATCGTTTTCATCAAGCTTATTTCCATCTATCCAGAAGACGGTTTTTCAAGATAGGTGACTTTATCTTTATTTTGTTTTTTTATATGTTAGTTTACGTTTTTTTTCCACATTAAAAGGAGAATATCAAGATTTTAATTTAATGTTACTCAACCATCAAATAAAATAGAAACAAAGGTTAAAAAAACAATTATAGGAGTTTATTAAGAAAAGGATTAAAAAATTTTATATTAAATATTAAATCAAAATTCTATTAAAGATCTCACTAGCTAGAAATTATATTTCTGGTGTTTGTAAATTTAAAATTGGAAATTTTAGGTACAAACTCGTCTGTGCAGTTATATTAGTAAATATAATTAATACATAAAGAAAGAGATAAGTCAAAAATTAATTTTCCCCATTAATGGAAAAATTCATCAATTAGAAAGTACAGAGAGGAAGGAAGTTTATTATCTGATATTTTAACTTACAAGTAAATGAAAAATAACATTCTAACTAATTTATCTAAAAATAAAGAGAACAACCGACTGCTGGTTGAAGAAATTTTTTTTTTTTAGGTGTTATCCAACTCTCCTAATCAATCATAAAAGATAAAGTTATGAAAAATTAAACTATTTAGTGAAATACCTGTTTACTGAATTTGTTACTGAATTACATGGAGGGGGGGGGGAGGTAATTCAAGTATTCTATGCTATTCCTTATAGCAGCTTTGCGAAAAGTACAAATTCAAAAACAAGAATTCATCTTCACAATAATAGGCCCCATGAAATCATGAACTTTGCGCTTAGAAAGTTTTCTTTTATTAGATCTTGTCTAGGATCAGAGACAAATAGCAATTTTACGTTCACAGGGGAAAAATCTGATAAGGTAAAGTTACAACTATATCTGCGAATATGAAACCTATCCTTATAGACGTCACATCCGGAAAAACCGGGAGTGAGTGAAAGGGATGTTACGGAAGAAGCAAATAAAAAAATGAACCAAATTAAAAAAATATTAACTGATTTTTATTATATCATTATCAAAGAATGGTATTCTGAAAAGAAATTCGAATCACTTCTTTGCATAAAGCTCTCTTTTAAAATGAAAATAAATCCGTAACAAATAGAAGAATTATGTATACGTGTATTTGATAACATACAAAGTAATATTTTTTAACAGTTAATTTGTCGTGAGCCATTACATAAAATTAATTTAAACCCTCATTCCTCTTGTCTTCCCGTCTCCTCTTCTATCTGTATTTAATATTATTGTTGTTAATTGTTAAGCAATAAAAAACCAAATTTAATTAAAATTTACTTAACTGATTTACCTTTTATTACCGGTAGCCTTGACAGGTAGTGATACCTTCTGAGGCAACGCTAGTTGATTACATGATATTGCGAAAGGTACATGATGAAAATCATCTAGATAAAAGATCTTTAGATTAGTGTTGGCATGATCACAATCATAGATAAATAGTTTCAGTTTCAAAAGATAAAAATTAAAATTTTGCACGTTATCGTTTCCTTTTTTAACCGACTTCAAACAAGATTAAACAGAGTATAAAAAAACGACTTTAATGAAATTTTCACTATCGCCTAGCTATATTAGGCCATATCTTGAAAACTACTGAACTGATTTTGATGAAACTTGGATTTATCCCTAAGTTGAAAGATGCTTAATCCAATAAAAAAAGAATTATTGCAATTCGATTTCTAGTTTCTGAGAAATTCGTGGACAAACATACATACATTCATACACACACTTATGAAATTTGGCATACTAATTTAGAAGCCCACATAGAGTAACATATATGAATATTGTGCAATTCCAACAATATTACAAACATACACATCGAATTGATAACCTCCTTTTTAACCGAATTCAAAAAAAAAAGGAGGTTATCAATTCGATGCGTATGTTTGTAATATTGTTGGAATTGCACAATATTCATATATGTTAGTCTATGTGGGCTTCTAAACAAGTATGCCAAATTTCATAAGTGTGTGTATGTATTATAACGTGCCTTTTTGTGGCACAAAAAGCGAGGATCGTTTTTTTGTCCTTAATTTTTAACATTCCAACGAACCTGTAGAAACTACTAAGTCACTTGAATTATTCGCCTTCTAGTCGGCCTCAATTTTTTAAGCTTGGTTTATTTTCGGCACATGCCAAGACTCTTACTCGATGCATAGCGTTTCAATCGGTTAGTTATCCGACAGTCTGTGCTTTCCAGCACTTGCTATTTTTTTTCTCTGACCAATGGAAATTCCAATTCTGCTTCGTTTACTTTTAGGAAGTTAATGAGGAAGTTCGTGTGGTTTAACACGAATTAAAGGGTTCACCTAACGCTTTCTGGTGCGTTTGTATAAAGATAATGGGTACTGCCTCTACTTCTCTTAAAAGAAATTCTAAATGCTAATATATTAAGTCTGGCCAGATGAAACTTTAATAGGAATATTTGTCTAAGAGCAGGTACCCACAATGAGAATATATATATAAAAGGTGAGACAATAAAATCACTTTTAATTCAGTATATTCATTTTCATAGAGCAGAAATATTGGATTCTTGCTTCCGATCGGTTAAGAATTAAGGCAAGCCAAGCGAGTTTCAATTGACCCAATTGTGGTGGCAAAAGGAAGTCATAAAATTAACTTTCAACTCTTAGCCAGAAGCTGTTGTTGTAAGCTTAAGTACAATGTAAATTCCGACTTAGTAATTTTCTATTTATCTTTGTCCAAACAAAATATTTTTATTGAATATTATATAAATGAATTTTTTGGGAAAAAAAGATGATTTTTATCAGCTAAGATTTTGATTTTAACAATTACTCGAAATTTAATAGTTTTAATAGTCCCATTCTTAGTCAACAATAATTGTGGCCAACTTTTCTTCTCTCGAGATTACGGGTTATTTAAAGCCTAGCTTTTGAGGTTTATTTTCTATCTCGTTGCGTTCGGTATGGCGCGTTGCCTGTAGCAACATTAGCTCGTGCTTTAGGTTTTTTTGTTTTGGCAATGGATAATAATTTATTAGCGACAGAATCTTGGGACAGACGAGTCAGAGATAGTCGGCCACTTCAGGATTGTGAAGTCTGTGAAGGACCTTTGCAATATGTGATAGCTTATCGTCTACCGCAGTCCATTGGACTTAATCAGCAATGCAGTTATGTTTTCTCTTAGTTTTCTCAGAGGTCTATTGCGACCTCGTGGATTTGTTTATTCCCGCAGGATTTTCTTAATGCTATTGTTCATCGACGATGTGGAGTGAAGAGCCGTTTCTTAACCGCATTTCCTTTGCGTTTCGAATCTCAACTGGACAAGATGGCGGTCGCAGATTTCCATTACTCAACCAAGGACTCCGTTTGATGTTTTCCTCAGAATGTTGTCTACTGTTCGAGTAATTCGCCGTTGGGCGCATTCTTGCCAGAACCTGGACATGAGTAAGATTATTTCTTTATTTTTCTATTGAACTCTGATTTTCCTATTGGATAAATGTACCCTGTTGTGAATACATTCGTAGAAATTTGAAGAATTTTTTGGAATCTGACTCTCGTCTTTTAACCATTCCGTTTGCCACCAATTCGTCGTTTCATTTTTACCTGATAGATCCATGCCACTTTGTGGGAATCAAACTTCCTCAACTTTTCTACGTACTCTTTTGTTAAATGAATTCCTTTTTAGCCATGGACGTTTCCCTGTTGCAAGAAAGTCTCCGTTAATCTTGCAGACCTTCTTGATTTTTGATTCTACCTCAACTTTATTATTTTAAGCTTGCTTTAATCTTTATTTTGTATTGTCGAATTCATTGCCTTGCTCTTACTACTTAAGTTAATTACATATTTATTTTTTTTTTGTTTACGCCTTTTTTCTTTTAGGTAGTTAGTGTTGTCTTTACCTCGTTGCTGCTGAATTGTTCCTGTTTCCTACTGGGTTGTTCCTTTTTTTTTGTATAATAAAATGTTGCCGTGTCCCCGATAAGTGTGAACTTCGTGTTTTGGGGGTGACGAGGTAAACTTCATCATAATTTAATAAAACATGTAAACTTTGCCTTCCTTGGTTTCTGTTGTAATTATCATTTTTTAGTGCTTATTTCTGTAGTTTTGTTATACTACCTAATCTTTTTTTTTCTTTTTATTTATTTATTTTTTTTGTCTCGATTCCTTTGCCTATTGAAACTACTACACTCTTGTATTTGGAGTCACTCGTCTGCTTACAAATCCTTCAGCTCTCGTCTTGGACTTGAGGTTTCCCAAACCACCTTGGACTTGGTTGCTTCGTGTCCCGTCCACCAGTTTCAACGACAGTCCGGCTCTAGTGATCTCTATTCTAAATAAATATCATTTAGGTTTTTTAATTTTTTCTATTTCTTCAATTTTTTTTACAGTTCCAAGCAATTGTTTGATTCGTTTTTGTTTTTTTGAGCAGTTTCTCTACTGCGTCGCGGAGAACGTTTTGTTTGGATATTGCCTCAATTACGTAGGACTCGTATCAGACGTTCTGCTCCCTGTGTTGGTTTTGTTGGTGGCGTAATCGCCTTTACTTTTATTGCTGTAAAGAAAAAACCAAATAAGATTTACTTGCCCAATTTTTTAATTTTCTTTTTATTGTTTCTGGTAATAAAAAGCAACAAATTTGCTTGGAATTGAAAGACTGTTTAACTCGCACGACTGAATCACCTTTGATAAATAAAGGGGAAGTACTAAATAATTAAACCAAGTGTTCCTTTTTTGGTCTAACCTTTGCTTAAAATTTTTGCTGAATTAGAATCTTAGCGGGGTCTTTTAATGACTGATATAACTAGGGGAGGTGTTTGTTAACTTAACGGTAAGAGTTGTGGTCAACCTTGGGGATTCGGAGTTGCTGAACCTGTTTTTGTGTAGCAGTGCGTGTCACAAAAGGGGCACGCAACAGTATGTATGTATGTTTGTCCACGTATTTCTCAGAAACTAGAAATCTAATTGCAATAATGCTTTTTTTATTGGATTACGTATCTTTCAACTTAGGGATAAATCCAAGTTTTATCAAAATCGGTTCAGTAGTTTTCAAGATATGGACTGATAGCTAGGCGATAGTGAAAGTTTAATTAAAGTAGTTTTTTTTAACCGACTTCAAAACAAGATTAAACAGTATAAAAAACCCGACTTTAATGAAACTTTCACTATCGCCTAGCTATATCAGTCCACATCTTGAAAACTACTGAACCGGTTTTGATAAAACTTGGATTTATCCCTAAGTTGAAAGATACTTAATCCAATAAAAGAATTATTGCAATTCGATTTCTAGTTTCTGAGAAAAACGTGGACATACATACATACAGTGCAATTCCAACAATATTACAAACATACGCATCGAATTGATAACCTCCTTTTTTTTTTTTGAAGTCGGTTAAAAAGGTTATCAATTCGATGCGTATGTATGTAATATTGTTGGAATTGCACAATGTGGGCTTCTAAACAAGCGTGCCAAATTTCACAAGTATGTAAGTTTGTCCACGTATTTCTCAGAAACTAAAAATCGAATTGCAATAATTCTTTTTTTATTGGATTAAGTATCTTTCAACTTGGGGATAAATCCAAGCTTCATCAAAATCGGTTCAGTAGTTTTCAAGATATGGACTGATATAGCTAGGCGATAGTGAAAGTTTCATTGAAGTCTGTTTTTATACTGTTTAATCTTGTTCGTGCGATGCAGTAAAAAAAAATTACATAGTTATTAGGGATCTAGGGTAACAAGTTAGAGGGCCAGAAAAGATGGAAAATCCTTTCGCCACCATCGAGTGTTCAATATGATAGCCATGCATCGCTGCTATTGCCCTGCATCGCAGTTTTTACTGCAGGAGGCTGGAACGCAGGACACAAAGATCAATTCATAACCACTCCTATTGACACGCTTTCCAAAGACCCTCCACTGTTCGCGGTCGTCTTTCCGAGGGCCCATTTAAGTCAAAGCCACAAAAATCCATAGGCAATGCGTCTGGCGACTTGACGGGTATGTCGCTGAATGGAATGGAGCGATTGCGGTATTTTCTTGCATGCGTTACCGGAACAGGCAAGTTGACGCGGCAGTGTGACTCGTCACTTTGTCTTGGCACAGCCGTACCATGTTTACTTCTGTATCGTACAAACCGGGGACGTCGCGAGTAAAGTTAACTTACCGTTGTAGCTAAATCCCGCCACCATCATGAAACCTTTTGAAAATGTTTCCTTGCATTCACGATTCCATTTTCTGAAGTCCTTAGAACCCCTTGGGTGGTAAAAAAAAAAAAAAAAAAAAAAAAAAAAAGCTCGGCTCTTATTGCAGTCCCTTATTAAACGTACGCCTCATCTAGTGAGACTACGTATTTTCACTTTTCATCTGCCAGGTATGACGATACGGCAGTTTACAATTGGTTCGCCGCTCTCGAACATGGCGTGGCAACAACTTATGAACTTGGCTCTTGTGTCGCTTCTCCAGTTGTAAATCACGGATTATTATTGTTTACCGTGTCACACAGATGTCCCTAACTTCTATGCAATGGCCCGTTGTGTTGGTGGGTTATATTCGGTTACGAGAGCCCGAACTTTCCGGACGACGTCCGGAGTATGGCTAGTGGATGGTCTCGGATTGGCCTGCTTTTTACCCTTAGAAATAGCGCCGCTTTTTGTTTTGTCAATATTATTTAGTGCACTTAATATTCCTTTCTTGAAAACTACAAAGCCTCGCTTCTTGCATGCTTTCATAATTTCGGAATAGATGAATTTGATGTCGGAAAGGCTGTTATATAGCCCTCCCAAGACCTGTTAATTTTCGGTGGCATAACTCAATGGTTTTACTCGATGTTCGAATATTAACTACTTTATCAAGTCGTTGCATATCAAATGTCGGATTTCGAGGTGGGTTCCGCGCTTCATCTCGGTTTCCAGGTTTAGTAGCAAGTGCCCATAACAAAGTGGTACATTCCCAGAGATAAACCTATCAGCGACCAGCTGCCTTAAATTTGTATGTCTGCGATGATATTTAATAGCGTTTGATCCCAAGCGAAGATAGTCATGACTTCATACGAATTACGTGTGATAATGCATTATGAGTTCGTGTTGAATCACACTGCATCTAACACCTCTCGAAACATCAATAAGGTATTCGGTGTAGGCACCATAAACGAACGTACTGTCCAACATTGGTTTCCATAAATTCCGGGCGGTAGTGACGGACCTGGCAAATGAGCCACGCGGCAGACCGCCCAACGTGTTGAATGACGCTGATCTGAAGCGATCTGTGGAAGAGGACCAGTGTAAATCTGTTTTGGATCTTGCTGTATCAGCGTCGACTGTCAGTAGACACCTTAGGACCATCGGCAAAATGAAAAAGCAGGACAAACGGGTCCGACGCTCTTTTTGGTTTTCCGTAAGTTCGTGTGGGTTAGAGGTGTACGGAATTGCTTTTGCGCCATGAAGAAGCGGGGATTCTTGATCGCATTGTCACCTGCGACGAGAAGTAGCTCCTATACGACAATAGGAAACGGTCAGCACAGTGTATGGATGCTGATGAACCCCCGCGACAGTTCCCTAAACCCCCCTTGCACCCCAGGAAGCTCATGGTTACAGCAGGGAAGGGGGAGAACAATTCTCCCTCTTCCCTGGTTACAGTTTGGTGGAACATCCGTGATGTAGTGCATTAAGCCTGTTTCACAATTAAATCGCCCGCATTAGCCCCAGCGGATCCGCCACGGAAGCGTGTACTAGTGCCTCCGCTCGCGAAGCGGGCGATTTAACAATTTTCCGTTTCCATTTAACAATTAAATCCGCGGCCGCATTAACTGTCTTCTGATTGGTTCATTCCCAACCGAGATCGTCGTCACACAACATGGCGTCTCGCAGCGACCTTCGTCGCTTTCATAGGCGAAGGCTGTTTTTGACAGCAATATTTTTTAAATTACATTCCCAAATGCCAATTTCACATCGACAGTGTGTTCGCCCAATATGGCAAGAAAGATGCGCCGAAACTTCGTGTTTTCTGATTGATTGATCAGTTGTTCAGTTGTGGATTCGCTTAAATTGAAAATCCGCCCGCAAAGCAGTCCGTGCGGAAAATCTTCGTCTTGCGTTGCGGGCTCCGCATCCGCCTGTTTTCCGCCCGCAAACTTAATTGTGAAACAGGCTTAAGATAAAGAACCCGGCCCCGTTAATGATACGCTCGGAAGAATATCTCCGCTGCTTCGCCGCCGCCTCCTAGTTTCTCGCTAACTCGCTATCCTCCCGACGGTCGTTCTTTACCGACGCCGTCTCGAGTTTTGCGCTTGCCTCCCGTCGCTGAACACTCTGGTTCCCGTCTAGCTCGTTGTCGGCTGCCTGTGCCCTTTTCATTCCGATACGTGGCTGCCGTTTTTCAGCGTGGTCGATACGCCCGTTCGAGACTTCATTTTTCCCGTCCGCTGCGCACTTTCGGCAACTCTACAGACTTGGGCTCTGTGGGCGGGGCTTCACCTATGACGTGTCATTTTCACAGGTTACTTTGTAGAAATAAGAGCTCCGACGTTCAAAACGGTCTCCTAAAAACTGATCACTAGGAAAATAACAGCTTTCAGAGATACTTAGTCGGAAAAACAGACATGTTTCTTAAATACATACAAAAATATGATTTGATATAACATCTCAATTCATCCTAATAAATTTTGGTTCTAATTTTGGTTTAAGTTAACATTATTGATAGGAGATGGCGCAACCAGAAAATTCTTACAGCAGCTGAAGATAAATTAAATACAAGGTTAATTGAAGAGACAGGTTAATTGGGTTTTATTAGGTTTTAAATTATTATTTAGAAAAATAGTCTTCTGAAACACAAAAGAAAAACAGTCCAGCAAGTGGGATCAAGAAGGTTCGGTCATTTGAAAGCCATGATTCCACTAAGTTTGGTCACTGCCTACTTCATACTAATTATCAAGTAGGCAGTGGTTTGGTCAACTTGCCTGAAACAAAGTTGGCCAAACGTAGTATTTCAATACTGTGTGCACATTAGCATCGTTTTTAATGTACTTGATATTATTTGTAAGTGACCTTTTATTGCGATTTTAACGATTTTACTAAAAATGATTTTTATATTTCACAACATTTGTCATAACAGGAGAATAAATTACAGATTAGAATGCATAAAGTAAAATAATTAAAAGAAAATATCCCAATTGCTTAAGAAAAAGCATTGGCACTCTCCATTGAGAGGTTGGGTTATTTGGCAGAAGCTTGAAAAAAAATTTTTTTGTACGAAAAAAAGAAACTTGAAACTAACAAAAAACGGGGATTAATACACATTATGAAAACTAAGGAGTCGGGAGACCACTAGTTATCTCAAGTTATTTTGCACCACTGGACGGTACATATTGTAGCGTCCCCGCGGGACGCCTTTTTAAAATACCATCCGGAACAGGGTATATAACTTTACAGCGAAGAACGCTATGAATGTTATGCAATATTTGTTATTAATTTTACGTGAAATTTTTTGTGTGATCAGTGGACATTACTTCTAGTGGTAACAGAATTTCAGATGACCAATGTGTTAACTGTTTTAGTCCACCGTCAACTACTAGAACCTAGATATATAGTGTCACTAGTAATTGACATAACTTGTCAATTATTGATAATTTCTGTGTTTAAAAACGCGAACAAAATATACTTTTGTGATATAGAATGTAGGGTAATAATAAAGGAAACATGGTGGCTTTAAGGGTAACTTCTTAATTTCCAGTAATTGACCTAACTGTGTCAATTATAGGAACTTGACTGTCAACTTCTAGATCACCCCACTTTGGCATAAATCTTCTAGGCCTTATTCGCCGATTCTTTTTGTAGGTCCTGAATCTTGTCACAGAGATGGTCAATAGTAGTCCAGGACAAGTTATCTTCCAAGAAAAAACTACTACTGGTATTCTGTTTACTATGATAAAAAATAGCATTGGATGAATTTTGCAAGTAGGAAAACAATCGTCAAAAAATCAAGTTTTTTTACGAACATTTTGTTGGCCAAGATCTGATGATCATGCACTACTTGCAAACACCTTCATTTTCTATGGTCCTTGAACTCTAAATGGGAGTGGACTGATAGGATTTATTATTTCAAAGGAAAAAAAGATAAATGATCTATATGAACAATTTAAGTTTTAAAAAGCAAAATTTTATTTAATGTTAAATACTTTACACATTCTTAAAAATGCTTGATTTCATCAGCTACTTTTGAATGCTGTCAATTTTTTTTGTGAAAATATATAATAAAAATGTGTAATTAAGATATTGTCAATTACTGGTGAAACTGCCTGTCAATTTCTGGTGCATTAACTGTCAACAATTGGTGATTCATGCATTAGTTAGGAAAAAATTTAATAACTTAATAGCTTTTAAAGATAAAATAATTGTTTAGAGATTGCCACATTCTGCATTATATTTACAATTTAACGGTATAACTAAAAAAGTTTCAAAATGCAATTCGATTTACCTACACAATTTCGTTTCACAGTAATGTCTTAAACTGTCAATTACTGGTACATCTACCCTAGTATAGATTTATGCAGGCTTTATTGCAAACTTGGACAAATAACCGGTGTCGCCTTTACCGGGCTTGTCAGGTTGTAAGCTGCTTCTTTTAAAAGTCCAAATTTGAAATCTATTTTAGATTCTCGTTACAATGATTTGATGTTCAACAATGAGAGCATTATATAAACATTGTAGATGAGGTTGTAAAAATTCTCTGTTGTTCACATTTAAATGCAACGTCCTGCAAAATAGGAGGGGCATTCAAATTTAACCTAGACTTTATTTTCTGGTAAATTTCATTCTCGTAAAAAACTAAACTTTCATTGTTGGGATGGCAATTACCGTCTGTCATGCAAATGCAACACCACTCATCCGGTTGCCATGGCAACCGATTGTTTGTTTAAACAAAATGGCGGACAGCGATGTGTCGACCCAAGTGGAACAACGAATAATCCTCAGGTTTCTCCACAAAGAAGGTGTGAAAGCGTCTGAAATTCATCAAAGACTTCAAAGACAGTTCACCGAGTCGTGTTTGTCTCGATTATCCGTCTTTGCTTGGTGCCAAAAGTTTAAAGGAGGGCGAAAATCCACCGACAATGAACCTCATAAGGCAAGGCCAGCAATTGCTGTCAATGATGGCATCATCGCACGAACAAATGAGCTGATAAAGGACAACAGGCAGATTCATGTCCGAGAATTGGCTTGAATACTGAACATCAGCACTGTCAATGTGGAGACCATCATCCACGATAAGCTGAAATTCAACAAGATCTATTTCACATGGATCCCTAAGCAACTCTCCGAGGATCACAAAACCACCCGGGTGAAAATCTGTTCCATGATGCTGCTGCGATATGGCAGGGAAGATGACAGCTTTCTAACGCGTGTTGTGATCACCGACGAGACATGAATTCATCACCATACTCTTGAAAGCAAGCGTGCGAGCATGGAGTGAAGACACACTGACTAATCACGACCCAAGAAATTCAATGACACCGTCGGCAACGAAAGTGATGGCGATTTTATTCTGGGACAGTAAGGGACAATCATGTCGATTTTCTGGAAGAAAGTCGAACCATAAATGCACCCTACTACTGTGACATTTTGAGGACGACCCTGAAGCCGGCACTAGAACATGTTAGCCATAAATTTATAGAAGAGATACAAATGAAATACCCCACTTGGCAACGCTGCTCACCGAGCGCGGCAGGCAGAACGGGGCCCCGTCGACGCTACCGGCTACTCGTGGAAGAACGTGGCTTCTCACTGGGAGGGATTTAAAAGTAAGTACTCCTTCACGGGTTACTATCGGTGAAGTCAACAGTTCATCATTTATACGAGGCAAATCCGGGGCAGCAACGGCAACACTAGGAGAACTCGTAATAAAGTCATTTGTCTCAGTGACATCGGGAAATTCGATTATTAGGTCAGTGTCTTTATTATCAAATGGGAAATGGTGACGATAAACTTTTAACAGAATCAAATTTTTTATAGTTATTTTCGTCGAACCTCAAGGCTGAGCGGCCCTTAGGACTCATGGATTCCTCTTTGCCTTCACAGTGGGTCGGGTTGAACAATCCTGGCGGTTCCTCACTGCTCGTGACGGGATGAAGAATCCTCTTGAAGCGTGCTCGTAGTCGTGGTGGGATTTGGCGATTGAAGAAATATCGTGTTGACTGATTGCTTCTGACAGCAATTTCGTTAATTCTAGTACTTAATATCTTCTTATCCTTCCCATTGGTCATGACTTGGTTTTCTTGAAAGAGTTATTAATAAAGATATTATTCCCATTAATCTTAGTCTTCTCGCCGTCTTGAGAGGCGTTTCCTGTGTCGAACGGTCGCCCTGTCGTGGACGATTTCTGAGGCGTTTTCTCCAACTCCGTCTTTTTCACCTTCGTCTAGGCGAGTCTAATAGGTCCAGTATTTTTTGCTTTGTCGACCTCTCTTTTTAAACACGCTTCTGATTTGCATGTCCCGTCCCCCGACCAATCCCGATGCTGCTTCTCGCTTCGTTTCATGGCTTCGCTTCATGTTCTCCCCGAGTGTGTGGCGGGACACGCGACGACGCTCTTCTCTTCTTGGCATGATGCCACCTCCCATGACCTCCCGACTAAACGTGTCGGCTGAGGTGACAATTAAGCAGGTGAAAAGAGGTTCACTTTTTAAATTGAAAATGGAGATTTATTAACAAATGCTATAAAAATAACGGATATATATAGTTTAAAACTCAAAAGAATACTTTAAATTGCGCAAAATAACCTCTCTGCAATAAGAGTGATTGTTTATCATTCTCAGTTAATGGAGAGAGCATATCCCATTCATTTTGTTCAAAATTATATCGAAGTAAACCATCATCCGTGTAAAAATACATAAGTGGCTGAGGTTTCAGATGGCACGGAGGAACCGGAATGCAACCATTCAAATAGTGGAAGCACTTGTTCTCCACAGCGCTCATTTCCCAGCGGTTTTCTGTAGAAAGTCTGAAGACATCCATTCTCTCTGGTATTATGTAATATTCTGAACTGAAACGTTGAATGAATTTCGTGCCGTAGAATTGTCTCATAAAATCTTCTTTTGTATCCCATTCCTCTCCGTAATAAGGTACAAATTCATATTCGAAGCGAAGCGCCACTAACTGATTTAAGTATAGCCCGTAAAATGAACGATATGATACTAAAAGTGGATTTTCGCCTTTTATTGCACTTTCAAATTCTATCCACGTGCCGGAGGTTAAATCGACTTCGAAGATGCTTTCGTTCGCACAAAGATAAACGCGACTGTCAATAGGAATTGCATAATGAATAGCAATTTCATAACATTTTCCCGTTTCTATTGGATCTTTTGTTATCGTTCTAAATTCTCTCGTTTCC
>JAHWFO010073574.1:400-11824 GCA_023313115.1 Rhysida immarginata
AATTTGTATTTGTATTGTTATTGTTGTTATTTTGTTTTTCTGTTGTTTTTATCCGTGGTTTTCATTAAGGTTTTAGTTAGGTTGCTTGTTATTTTTGGTATGAATTTTTTGTTTGGTATTTGTTTCTTTCATCAGAAATCATATTGGTGACTATTTATATTAATTTTGTTTTATTTATATCATCTTACCTACATTAAAAAGGAGATTTATATTTTATTTAATTAAAATTTCGTTAGTGTTTATATAATTTTTCTATCAATTTGCGGCCCATGAAAATTTAGGCGCGACTTATAGAGAATCTGCGCCAACTTAATCTTTCGTGTGTTGTGGGTTATCGGTTTTCTAGTTCATTTGAAATGGAAAATTTCAGTCCTTCCATTTTGAGCTAACGGGATTTCACTAAAATGCATACCTTTCATAGCAATTTTATTAATTTCTCCAGCATTCCTTCGTTTCTCGCTTTGTTCATCTAAGGCCATAGTTTCGTTTTTTCTTTTTTGGTCCCTTCAAAAGCGAGTGATTCAGCGCTCACTGATCACGAGTGTGAAATTGAAAATCAAAGTATACAAAATAATTGTAAATTTCAAGTTGTGCGACTAGCATTTGAATGGCGTATCTTTCATTGGAAGGGAGGGAGGGCATCCACGATATACGTGAAACAATCTTCTACCTCATTGGAAATTTAGGGCGCTTCTTTAATCCCGGTTTCGACCCTGCTTAAGGGGTCGTCCATACTAAAAGATTAATTAAGAACCCTATCTTTGCCCAGTGGGCTGGCGAATTCGACATGAATCGAAGGAAAGGAAGAGTCGAGCTATGACGTGTTGTCGCTTCCGCCATAAATCTTGCCGCTTCTCGAGTGCCTGTCACTTTTCAATTGCTTCTTAATGACTTCCATTTCTCATTATGACGGAGGTTTGGTGGGAGGGAGGGAGGGAGGAAGAGACCATCGAACGACCAAAAATCAATGGCAGGAGCAGCAGATGGATTCAATCGCCCTTCGCATACATTAGAAGAGGAGCACACGTGGCGTGGACAGGAGAGGGTTCGCCTTAATGAGGAGCGGAGTTGCGGGGGATGGAAGGAGGAAGAGGAGTTCCGTGAGACTCTAAAATAGACATAGAGGAGAGGAAGTTAACTTCTTGGTCCAATGATTTGCATTTGAACGAGCGTCAATCAAGCTGTAAGCCAGGTACCACACGCTCACTTTAATGTGGCACCATCATGATCGTCAGTAAATCGCTTTGGAAGGTCAGTCAAATCAAAAATTTCCTTTTCCACCTCCCCCCCCCCAACTCCCTCATCCAATAACGATCTCCCAGCCGATATGAAATTGCAGAAGCAAAATATTTCGGTATAAAGTAACTTACCTTATCGGTGCTGAATCCATTGAAAGAGGGAGAAGAGTCATATCGTCCGTAGACTGGAGGCTTATGCAAGACTTTGCCTGGGCGTGGTTCCATGTACGACCCCCATTGGTTGTTGTTGTTGTCGTTGTTGTCTTTGTTGTTTAAGTTCTTGTTGTAATATTTCTGAATATCTTTGTTCTTTGATGGCGATGTTGATTTGGCCACTGTGTAAGGTTTGTACAGCGCTCTTGTCTTGTACAGAGAAGGCTGTTGCTGCTGTTGCTGTTTTTGTTGTAGAGCCACGGAAGAGGACGGGGTTGTTGGGTAGGCCACGTGGCCATAGACAGGGGAGTTCTTCACCCCGAGTCGCGTGAACGGCTTATCGGCGAAAATTCCCTTCCTGAGCTCTTCCGCCACTCTGTCGTAGCCGTTGCCATAGGCGGCCGTCATCGGAGGCGGGTACGAGTCGGAAGGGTCGACGATAATGCGTCCGAAGGACTGGCGTGGATGGCCGTCATTGACACGACTCAATTGGGGAGAACGAACCACGTAGCCGTAATACTGTCCCCGACCGGAGGAAGACGGAAGCGGCGGTGAGCGTAGCGGGATCTCGTTGGTGAGGAGACTTCTCTGCGCAGCGCGTTTACTCAGTCGCCAAATGGCGCGCAGCTCGTCGCATGACGGCTCGTCGTCCTCGTCGGTAGCATCATCGATGGAATAAGCGGCGGGTGGTGCCGGCCACAGGACGCTCTCCCGGGCTCGTTTTGGCGGCCACGTGATCGCCCTCCTTGCTTCACCCGCCGTCCACGGTCCCACCACCAGCAACAGGCACAAACAGCCGTAAATTCCGACCATGGTGTCTCGACCTGAATTCTTCACTCACTGATGGGTTCCTAATAAAACAGAGAAAAAAAACAAACAAATGTCACACAATTCCCAACCATTTCTTTGGACTTAAACCCATTTACGTCATACGGGCAAATTAAACGAAGCGGGGTAGGGGGAGGGAAATTAGACAGTACGATATGGCGAAATGGCTTAACATTATTAAAACAAACCCACATGGCAAAGCCTCAAAAGTAATATGAAGGGATCAAATTCAATTAAAGAGATTAATAGCAATGCGTAGGTGGATTACGTTAAGGCTCGTTTTTATTCCGACAATTTCGTCATCCCACTGATGTGTGTTTTGTGTGCTGTAAGGTTTCAAAAGTAAGAAGAGAATGGGGGGGGGGGTAACCACAGCTCAATGGCAGGAAAAAAATTAAAACATTATTTAATAATACTCATATTAATTCGACCAAGTAGATTAATGGTATTTTACTCTTGCAATTGAATTTAAACACCTCTAGTCAGTTTCTATGGCTTCTTCAAGGGAAAAATAGGTGAATCAATCATTTTTTTTTCTATCTCCATTCACTGCTAACATAAACTGAATCTTTATAAATCATCAACTAACAACTAAGTTCCACAAAATTAAGGCCAATTAATTGGAGCAATGACACCGAAGAATTCTGCCTTTCTGCTAGACTTTGTGTTCTGTTTACAAAGTTAAAAATAGTTACAGGCTTTCTCTTGATTAGTTAATTAATGGAGATGGTCCATGTTAGGTGTTAATGAGGTCCAAAATTTTGACCGCGTAATTCAAGAGATGGTTCCAATTGGTACCGTTCCAATTCATTTAACCTTGGTAATCAAAACCCACATAGCTCAAAATCACGTTAACCAAGGGGTTCTTGCATACATAATCTATCATCTTAAACAAGTTCTCGTATGGTGTAAAAATCTGGTACCCTGTTATCAACAAATTACTAACTACTCGTTTAAAACATAAAGTTCTCATTAACCTCATCAATTCACTTTATCTCCGCATAACCCTTCCATTCAGATTTCTATTTTGACAAACGATTCTAATTTCTTTCTAATGAACTTTAAATTTCGTACTTCTTCGATTAATAATAAAGCGGCTTCTGTTTTATACGACTAGCTAGTCTCTAATGGACTTAAAAGAAACTTGCTTGTTGCTTTAATAACAACCAGGGCAGTTTAGATTTCTTTAATTAATTTCTGCTCCCCTTTATTATTCTTTCTCTTTCGCTTGTGGGATTTCATTGCTTGCAGAGGATCAACCCAGGTTGAAACAAATTTAAATAAATATAATGTGCAAACAAAGTAAGTTGGTCTTTTCTTCTCTATTTTCCCTTAGAGAACATAGAAACATCATTAAAAAAAGTTCGTCTTAAAGAGAAGTTAATAATTTAAACAGACGAAACTCTTCAAACTTAATTACAAATATAAAAAAAAGAGCGGTGCCAGCGCAAGACAATGGTCCCTGGTTCGAGTCCCAGAACTTTTCTTTCTCTTTTGCATTTGTAATTAATTCATTATAAAAGAACTATTTTCAGCTAGTATTTAATATTTCGTTTAAGCCAGTTAAATAACTGCTTTCAAGCTCTCAAGAAATTTTACAATTGTAATTGTATGTGTAACAACAACTCTAGCGACCTTAATCAGAAAAAAAAAAGCTGAAAAAGGCAGCAAGGAGTTGTTCTCCCACTGGCAAAAAGCCCAAAACGGGGTTAATGGAATCGAAAAACAGAAAAAAAACCCAGAGAAGTGTGAGATAAAATATTAAAATAATAGAAGTTGAATGTTTTGAATTAAAAATTAAAGACCAGTTTCTAGGCTGGATCAATCCAACTCACACTAGAAAACGGTAGAAAACAGATTCAAGACACAGGCCCTGGCTAGAAGAAACTCGCGGACATTTCAAACCATTAAAAATGTTAGTGAATAAAAACACAAAAGATAAATGATGTCACTAATGTCACTAATGTTGTTGTCGTTTTTTGTTTTTTATTTTTTCACTTCACATAAAAACACTTACAGAATTTCAAAACGATCCTTTCAGGCGTATAATCTGCTGATTCTAGAGAAACAACTACACCGTTATTGAATTAATTAGGTGCACTAATTGAGGGTAGCTCTGCCAAGTAATTAGACAAAGTAAAAAAAAAATGTTTCTTTAAAATCGATTAAGACGAATAAAGCTTTAACCCCGTCGT
Source organism: Rhysida immarginata (assembly GCA_023313115.1). Classification (NCBI taxonomy): domain Eukaryota; kingdom Metazoa; phylum Arthropoda; class Chilopoda; order Scolopendromorpha; family Scolopendridae; genus Rhysida; species Rhysida immarginata. The sequence goes on from JAHWFO010073574.1 coordinate 4,815, forward strand.
TGCCATAATGAATTAATTAGATTTTAAAAAAAAATCCAATTTAACCTTGTATCAGTCCTCTTCATGTAGCAGTTCAGCCTAATTTGCACACTTTAACGGCTTCTGGTCATATTTATAGATCTAGTAGCCATAAATTGCTGGTTGGGTGATTCGAAATGGTTCTCAAAGGGATAAGTGACTTAGGTTTGCGCTGTGATTTACCGGATGGAAATAATTGCTTCGCAAATAATGTTTTGCTGATTTCACACAGGTGGATGCCGATTTTGAAAGTAAACAAAGGCGGTTTTTTTTTTTAATTCACCAAGTTTTAAATCATTTCTCTTACAATGCACAAGAAATTGTTTAATGGCTCCATTAATGGCTGCTCTCTTTAGATGATGAACTGATAGTGTTACCATTTCCCTCCCCTCCGTATTGTTTTGGTTTTTTTGTGGAAACGCAAAATTAAAAGTTCTTCATCTCACAGCTCAATGCTCTCAAACCTTAAAAGCTATCACCATCATACTATGAAGGCTTATCTCTCATTAATGTAATTTATTCATCTACTTTCAAATTTGCTTCAACACGATGGCGATCATAATTAGAGAACACGCGAACAATCATTAGCATATTGCGTCACATTTTACGTCAGAGACGACAGAAATGCACGTGCGCTTAGGGCACCCATTAAAAAAAAAGAGACATTAACATTTAAGAAAAGGAAAAAAAGATTAAAAAAACAGCCACTCTCTCTTCCATTATCGTAAACAAACCTTCAATGAGACCACTAACCACTTGGACTGACGGATATGACGTAACGAAGACTTAAGTACATTGATAAGCAGTTTTTGTTCGTTTTCTCCCCATTAAATAACAAACCATGCCTTGTATTATATCAGAGAAGACTTTCATTAAAATCTGGTTACTACTGTTATCACTAAGAAATTTATAAAGTCAAGGCAAACATGTTAAAAAATGTTTCTTTCAAATGTATTTTTTGGAAGATTAGATCAGAAATATCCCTCAATTACTTGAACTATTGGAATTAGGTATATAGAAAGTAACCTTTTTGATTTCATTACATGCGGGGAAGTAGATAGTTGCTATATAATCAGTCTCTTGGCTGTTATTGGGTAACTTTATTCATTCGCAGAAACTTGGGAGCATGCCGCGCGACTCTCCTATTTTTTAACATGACGATTTTAAAACGTTCTCTCAGGCGTATTTCTACAGAAATTGAAAGAAAACTTACAATATACGAGGTCGTTTTGAAAAGAAATGCCTCCATGGCTGTTACTTTTTTTTATTTGGTAATCGATTTTCAAAATTCTTTTTGTACTTATATTTGTCATCTATATAATACACTATTCACTTTTCGACATAGTCCCCATCCCTTTGCACGCATTTGCGCCAACGCGTGATAATCAGATGAACCCAATAGAGAAGAATTCCGGGTTGTTGTCGACACAAAAATTGAATGGCAGCTTTCACCTCGTCATCAGAACGCAACTCATGTCCCTTAAGGCGCTCTTTCATTTTTGAGAAGACCACCTTAAGGGACATGAGTTGCGGTCTGACGACGAGGTGAAAGCTGCCATTCAATCCTGGTGTCGACAACAACCCCGGAAATCCTCTCCAACGAGTTCACCCGACTAACACGCGTTGGCGCAAGTGGGTGGAAAGGGATGGGGGACTATGTTGAAAAGTGAATGGTACATTACATAGAGGACAAATGTAAGTATCAGGTACAAAATGGATTTTTAAAATCGGTTACCAAATAATAAAGTTACAATCATGGAGGCATTGCTTTTCAAAACGCCCTCGTATATTGTATATCCATACGAATAAAATTCGAATTTATAGGTGTGTTTGAATATTTCTACTGCATTTTAACAGCACTGTCGTCTATGGAGAACAGCTCGACACTATCATCGAAACGAAAATTTATTTTTCTTCAGCGAAAACGCAGTGTCATATAAAACGTAGACAGTCACGCATTATAGACATTATACGGAAGAAGTTCATCATTTTAAATGGAAGAAAATGCTTAGCAGCATTGTCTCTATGACGTACAACGAAGAAGTATATAACTTTAGCAAACGATTAGCGCTCCTCATTCACGTAACATAATTTAATTTATGTAAGTTATATTTTGAGAAGCAAAGGTGAAGTTTTAATTTAGCAGAATCAAACACTTTAGATTCCACAGGGATAGTTGTATGCTGCGAAATCCGATATTTTTGTCATCTTCTGAAGCAAATTTGAACCCGATTTTTCAGCTGCTATCGATCTCGATATAAGTGAAAGAAATCCAAATAAATATAAAGTAGTGTATTGGCTCTGACGCTGCCTGATGTGTCGGGATACTCCAAATAAAAGATCTGATTAGTTGGGAACAACTTGACCACCCGCTTTACAGTCCGGACCTCGCGTCCAGTGCCTACCACCTGTTCCAGGATATAAAGGAGATCATCGGCAGCCTGCATTTCAGCGACGATGAACAAGTGAAAACTGCGTGACTTTCGTCACCGGTGGCAGCTTTTATGAAGTGATCATGCGGAAGTACATTGAGCGCTATGACAAGTGCTTAAATAAACTTGGAAACTATGTGGAAAAATAGTTACAGGTACATAGAATCTGGTAAAGAAAAAAATTTTGAAAATATATATAGTAGTTTTCTTTTTATTGCAAAATCCTTACTTAACGAATAACCCTCGTAGCATTCATCAGATCAGGCATTCAACCTTCTCCACCCATTCACAGTCCAACCCGTTGAGGGAAACCCAACGAAGGTATCTGCTGCTGTAAACCAGCCATGCAAATGTTCTAGAGGTTGTACGTTTCGAAAAATTCTCCACAGTACCAGCGTTGTATTGCGCTGCTAGCTGGTGTGTGAAGGCGCATCTATTGTCATCTACTCTTCTGGCGCCCACTATCATACCACTTTCAAAATCTGTTAGGTATTTTGCCTTGCCTATGGTGATGTTGGAATTGAGATGAGGATGCACTTCGATGTTCACTGTTCCCCTATATTTCGTTTCAGATCATCTGAACATGCAAAGGAGGGCATGACCCATTTGCACCTGGTGGATGAGGGTTCCTAATGAATTGGTCGGTGAGTTTATATTTAGCGCAATTTCATACCCATTCCTAAAGAACTGTAAAAGCTCTTTGGTAAAAGTGAAAAGTCAGGTGAACCCGTCGGAGAGGAATTCCGGGGTTGTTGTCGACACCAGGATTGAATGGCATCATTCACCTCGTCGTGAGGACGCAACTCATGTCCTTTAAGGTGCTCTTTTTTTCTTTGGGAAGTGGTGAAAGTCGCAAGATGCAAAGTCTTTCATTTTTGAACTGCAGTTTTTTATCTTTGAACTGTAGGCGCTGCAACGCTTCGTGTGTGGCGATCGTGTGCGGGCGGGCATTATCGTGCTCTAGAAATGGGTCCAAAGCTGCCATTCAATTCTCGTGTCGACAACAACCCCAGAACTCCTCTCCGACAGGTTCATCCGACTAGTCACGCGTTGGCGCAATGCGTGGAAAGGGATGGGGACTTTGTCGAAAAGTGAATAGTGCATTACACAGAGAACAAATGTAAGTATCAGATATAAAAAAACTTTGAAAATCGGTTAACAAATAAAAAATTTACAGACCAGGAGGCAAAAATTCTTGAACAACCCTCGTATAAGGCAATTATCGTTGAATAATGAAATCTTGTGTACAATGAACTCAGTAATGCTCAGTAAAAGTAACACTCCTCAAAGTAATCTCCAAGATTGCCCACGGTATGTTCCCAGCGGTGGGGAAAGCGATGAATACAACCAATTGCATCTGATGAGCAGTATCGGCAGCCGTTTGATTAAACGGTATCGTGCAGCCATTGCCCAAATGACCGATCTAGAGGTAGCAGTCAGAAACACCGCCAACGGACTTTTTGGAACTGCACTGGCATCATATGGTTTGACAGGAAAGAAATGATTGCCATGAAGTCGTATGAACGATAATTGCCAATTCGGTGTCTGGGTAACAGTCCGTCTACCATTTCAACGCTTTCAAAAGGAATGCCTCACTATGTTGTTGTTATCGTCTTATCTCTTTGATGGAATCCTTACTTTGCTTCTCTAAGAAAAAAAAACCAGAATCGAATAGAAATTGGAAAATAGGAAAAGAGGAAGGTTCCACAACTGGCGAGACGACCAAATGTGTTTTTCAAAACAAATAGGAAAAGAAACAGAGGAAGAGAGAAAGAATACGCAGAGTAACCAATGGAAGATGAAGTTTTTCGTTCAAACACTTGTCACGGCTTCTGGGACACAACAGAGACCTGGGCCTAAGACTTAAAAATTTTTTCTTAACTAATTTCGATCTATTAAGAAGCAGTATCTGAGGAGAAGTATAAAATAATAAAATGAAAGGAAAAAAATTCAAAGATAAAAAAATGAGAGGGAAAAAGTAAAGTACCTGAGAAGTCGAAATAGATGATGCGGGAAAGCATTCACTTTTATAGAAATAACAACCCATTTAACAATTAACTTAAGAAATTACTCAAACAATAATTATGGCAAGTACTATTTGACAATATTATAATCGATATCCTGTAGTTTGAGCGCATTTTATGTTCAAATCTGATATCGACTGCTCGTTTACTAGATTTAACGATTCCAGAAACAAGAGTGCTCAAGTATGAATCTCTTGCTCAAATTGTATTATCATCAGAGGGCTTGGAACACACAGCTTCACAGAACAAGAATTAGGTAAACAATAGGAAATATTAGAACAGCTGATTTGAAAGCCAAAAATTGCTATGGTGGAGATGGCCTGTTTGATTTGAAATTGAAAGCTGCAAGATGAAAAGGAAATCATGTAACATACTTTTCAGCGATCATTTAATAAATTTCCACTTGGCGTTTGCGCCGAAAATTTCATCTTTACCGACGGCTAACTTGGGAATGAAGCACGAGCGAATGAAATTGCCCAGAGCAGAGCAAGACGATCTATTTCCATACATTACACTATGTTCCACTCGCCGCCCCTACTTACAAACGTTTCAAGCTAGCCATCGATAAAAGTGAAAAATTCCCGGTGCATTCATTTTCATTTCGACGGGCTTCACACTTATATTAAAAGCCATCTACGCTTTATCGATTTCAGCGTTTGTGTCTGCGCAATTCAACTTTATCGAAACTAGCTACTTAAAAAGGCCTGTTGATAACCCTTGAATTAATAGCAGTACAAAAAGCCAATGACTTAATGAATGGAGCAAACGATCCGGCAAAAGACGTATGGAGTGTGTGATTTGGTTCAAGACCAGTTGTGATAGCTTCAATTTGGAATACAGCCAACGACGCCGGTGGCATTCACATTTAATAATATGTCAAAATATATTAAAAGCTACAGTTTCTATGTAGCTCTCAACAAGTGCTACTACTGCCTGATTAACGAGAATAAGACCACAAACATCCATGCTTCAGTAGAAATGGAACCGGCGGCGCGGGAAATGGAAGGTACGACTCTAAATGTTTCGACCAGCCCGCTCGGCTAGTCATTGACAATGTCATTCAGAAATTCCTTTAGAAGTCGAAAATTCCAAGTGGTATCAAAAGCTTCGAGACTAGTTCTGTCGCACGAAAACAGATGGCAGGACGGAGGGCTGCGCGTGTAGCGCTCATGACCGTCTTTAGTTTAGTTAGTAAGCCGAGTGGTGTCATTCTATGAACATCGGGAGCTCTGCGACCTTATGCATGGGCATTGTTGTGATTTCAGCAGAGAAACAACATCAAAGTCCGCGTCAAGCTTGGCAAACCGTTCAAATGACTATACAGGCTTATGGCAATGAAGCATTGAGTCGTATGGGGTATTTTGAGTGACACTCGAGCTTCAAGAGCGGAAGATAAAAGGGCGACTTTCCACGAGCACAACCCCCCGAGAATATATGTGCATGTGGATTGGCGTCGGAGAACCATTCAGGGTAGGTTAAACTAGATTAGAATCTTCAGAGAAAAAGACCCGAATTGGGTTCTCCATCCCGATAACGACCCGCTCCCAAGGCGTTAGAAACATGCCTGATTTTAGGTTGTAACAGCATCACCATCCTTTCCTCTTCCCAAAACTGAAGCTCAAGTTGAAGGGTCACCGGTTTCAAAACGTGAAAGTCGTGTTCACGAAGCGTGTCAAGCACCTCCCAGGGAGCCCTCCAAAAGTGAAAAAAAAGCGCTGAGAGCATTCTATCACTGCACAAGTGACCTTTTTTTTGAAGGAGATAGTGTCTAGGAAAGTAAGTATTTTGTTGTATGAACACGTGAATTAAAATACAGAGTTCGAACAAAAAAGAAAAAAAAAATGTCTACACACTCTAATATATGCCATCTATGGAATTTTTTCGAAGATAGGTCAAATTAAAGCACAATTTCTAGTAGGATGTTTTCTTAAAGATTTAACTGAAGCAACAACAACGTGAAACCGAATGAGAATTTGCTAGGATACTGGATAGGATTAAGAGGTGCAATTAAGTTCCCTGCTCGTTCTCCTGATTTAACACCTTCAGACTTTTACCTATAGGGGGCCCTAAAGGATATCCTGCATCCCGTACTAATGGTAATCACTTTGAGCACCTCTTGTAAATGTACAGGTCAAAGGTAACTTGGATTCATCCCGGGATGAATAAATAAGTTTAATAATAAGTTAAACACATTTTTTCTTTTGCTCAGACGTGGATACATTTTTGGCGGAGCTGCGTTTCTCAAGCTTTTTGCCCTTACGGACCCTTGAAATAACCTCCATGTTCCAGGAACCTCTTACATAATAATTATTTTACTGGGTGTCCCATTATAGGTAATGCAACTACGAGGCTTGTCCGTAAAGTAAGTACCGTTTTGCAATAAAAATAAAACTACTATATATTTTTTCAAAATTTTTTCTTTACCAGATATCATGTACCTTTAACTATTTTTCCACATAGATTTCCAAGTTTATTTAAGCACTTGTCAGAGCGCTCAATGTACTTCCGCATGATCACTTCATAAAAGCTGCCACCG
>JAHWFO010073610.1:0-19302 GCA_023313115.1 Rhysida immarginata
CGAGGCTTTCTTTCTAAGAGGTGTTGGTTACCGTGAGTTTTTGCAGTGGCATCCTCGAACGATTTGCATATCACTGCTCTCTGTGTAGCATAAATCTGATAATGATAGTTCCCAGCATTAAATGGCTACATTCTTTAAAACACGAATGAATCATGATAAGAAATTAGTAATCGTAGGTTTTCTATTCACTCAAATCATCCGAGGCCGCCTCTGAAACAAAACTCACGCTTTGAGCAAAGGAGTCCCCATCTTGAAATTACTCATCTATGAATATGGTCAGGTGCCTTTTCAGTGCCTCGATCTGTCTTTCTCGTTGGCTGCGTTTTTCAGAGAGATGATCTCATTAATTTAATCAATGACTTTGACAATGCTACCAAACCGGATGACGTCACGATCAAAATTTAAATGTGAACTATGATTACTCATCATGCCAAATTTCTTTTTGTGGAATATACTGCCTCCGTTATTACCGTACTACTAGTCCAATGGATATTATAATGAGAATGATTCAAACCATTTTCCTAGATCCTTCTCCCCCCTTTTACGTTCCCAATGTATATTATTAGTTCCCAGTGTATACAGGGTGCGTAAAGTATTTGAGAACACACCTTCGTTTGGCTACTGCTGCACTATAGTAAATTGTATGTCCTTTTCGTTTCCGGAAAGCAAAATGGCGGACCATCAAGTAACACAAACCATGAAGACACATGCTGTAATCGTGGCAATAAACGCAGAGCACAGCGATTTAAAGATATCACGATTTCTAAAGGTCGAAAGATTATTCGTCCACAAAGTGCGGAAGGAGTTGGAGACCGAAGATGACAATGTTGCACCTGTAGCATAGCGTAAAAAGCATACCTCACGCTCTGACATCATCAGAACACCTGAATTTATTCAGTAAGTGCAGCAGGTCATCGATGACAATCCCGGAACATCCATGAGGTCACTTGCCAAAGATCTCCATGTGTCAGAAGGAACAATCAAAAATGTTGTCCATGAAAACATCAGATATCACTCATATGTTATGCGAAGAGGACAGTTTATGTCAGACAAAACTGGGAAAACCGCCTACTCAGATCGAAAATGCTCTTAAACAAGCTGAAAAATCCGTGTGAAGCTGATTTGCTGTGGATTTTCTCCGATGAAAAAAACTTTGACCAGGATCAGAAGGTGAACAGAAGAAATGACAGACGGTTATGTGGAGACCCTTCGGAAGGCCACGAGTAATGCACACGAAATTTCTTGCGACTGTCATGGTTTTAGGACATGTGTTGCCTCCACACTTCTCTCCCCAAGGCCTTAAAGCTAACTCTGCGGTCTACGTTGAGATCCTTGAAACAACTGTTAAGCCTTGGATAGACACGATACGCAACGGAAGGCCTTACGTGTTTCAGCAAGACTCTACCCCAGCACACAAGTCTCGCATGATACAGGAATGGATGCCCTACAACTTCCACTTAACCCCTAACCTTTGGCCTCCTAACTTCCCTGACCTGAATCCGTTGGACTACTAGGTATGGAGCGTTGTGGAGATAGAGGTCAATGAACACCCCCATAACACCAAAGATGAATTGAAAGCTACTATTGTTCGAGTAATGACCAACATGAACCATGACCACTTGATTCGCGCATGTCGACGGTTTTGATCTCGCAATGAAGCAGTTTTAGAAGCTGAAGGCGGATTCATTGAATAGCCATATAACAAGAAGGTTTCTTGCGTATGCTCATTTATTGCGTTATTATCTCAACTTATATCTCCGTTTTCTTTCTTGACGTGAATCTGTCCTCAAATACCTTATGCACCCTGTATTGTTAGTTCCCAGTTTTATACTATGAAACTGTAGTATTTGCTTCTCTCCATTCTTATCTATCTCTCATTCTAAGCATAGATAACTGTTATCAAAGGAGGAAGCATGGGTTCAATTGTTCTATCGTGTCTGAGGCAACGGAAGATAGTAAAGGCAAGAAATTTAATCTCACTCTCACAGACCTTTCCAAAATTCAAAATTTAAAATAGCTTTCAAAGCCCGACAGTTTTAAACGGCAATTTATTCTTATCAAGATTGAAATCAGAGGTCAACCATTCAGAGTGACGTCAAGAGAAAAAAGGGAGGACGGAGAAGACAGATTTAATATCTATCGTTCAGAAGCTAATTACTTTATGGCTAATTAATAATGAGAAAATAATGCAACCAAATCTCCACTTAAAACATGATGGATTTCATTATCTTAAGCTAATTATAATTTAAGGTTAATTTCGAAAAAGAAATATTAATTTATTGTTTCTAAGGAAAGACGACACTTCAATATTAACTTGAGTTCCGGGTGTCATTTGCAATTTCATTCCGTCCGGAATGTTTCCAGGAAAAATCAGCAGCATTAAGTTGTAAATAGAATCGGGTAGGGAATATGGAAGTTATCCTCTTCGTATGGAAATAAATTAATAAAAGTAATCGATATAATAAATTAAACAAAACTCATAGAAAGGTTGTTTAATTTTAACCTTTCTGCAGCCATCTACTTCTTCAGAAAATGACTCTTCTTATACAGGGATAGAAAATACTTTTTAAAAAAATTCAATAATTTTCATTTTGCTTTAAAATTTTATTTTTATCATCATGAAAATTTTATCATCTGTTTCTGATTACTAAGTTTTTTTTGATCGATTAAAGGTAGTATTTTTTTAAATACATTAAAATGTATAATAATATTTTCTATTTAGAATGTTTTATTTCAATCCTTGTTTTAAAAAATTATAAAAATAATAAAAATCGAATTATTTGTCGCAAACTAGCTGTTTTAGCTTAAAAAATTTTTTTTTAATGTTATGAAAACCAAAACTAAAAACTTTGTTGCAACCAACAAATAGAAGTTCCGGGTATGATATTTGTTGGTGTGATGATCTGATTAGGTAAATTACGCCACACACAAATATTTTTCTTAAAACCGTAACAGATAGGGACCATATCCAATTAGAAACTTGTTCCACGTTTAATGAACGCAAAAACTCCGCATCATAATAGGATGCATAGATCATTGTAAAATGAAAGATTTCTATATGCGAATTTCATGTGTCTATACAATTTTGCGTATTTCAGCCGTGCAATTCATTGTACAGTTGGTTAAATGTCCCACAAAGGAATTTAAGAGTAAATATCGCGGAAACGGAGATCGATAGAATAAAGAAACAAGTGGTAGGTTTATTTCGAAAGCCGTCAAAATCTGATAAGAGAGTTTCAAAATTAATTACAAATTGTTACAAAATTTGCCAACAGGTGGCGCTATTGAAGCTACAGAAAATGACGGAGAATTTCATTTTTCGTTTGCGCTATTTCTATGCTGCAAAAGATGCACTTTTCGAATCGATTATGATTTTATTGCAACTGCTGCTTTGCAAAGGATAGTTTATAGCCTATTTCTCGGACTATACTGCGATTATAGTGTGCACCGCCATCTGTCGGTAACATTTGTAACTAAATTTAAAAATTCTGTATCAGATTTTTACGACTCTCGAAATAAACATACCACTTGTTCATTCTTCTATCGATCTCTTTTTCCCAAGATAATTACTCTTAAAATCATGGAGTACTTTATGGGACATCATCTACAGGGTTGATACATAAATGAGCCCCCCCTTTTATTTTCGTAACCAAGCAGATGTGTCAATTTTGATGAATCCAGTGAATAGGAAGTTGTGGGTGACCTATCCCATGGTGCAATTTTCATCATCCCAAATATGCAAATTAGGACACATTCAAATCCTATCTTAAAAACCGTAACAGATACACGAAAAAACAAACAAGAAAATTTCCAAACTCCGATGAACAGATCACCAACAATCACAATTATTTGTAATTTACAAACAGCCACAGCGCATAAATAATTTTACTTCAAAATTAATCGTAAATGAGCTCAATGCTGACACTTGCCTTTTATTTGGTTTTCCTCATGAAAATGAATGTTATTATGGTTAATTTTTGGTAATTTCTTGATTTGCTTGTTGAACATTCAAATGTCTTTGTGAAGCGCATAGGGAGGTAACTAATAAATTCAACATGTGATTGCTGGTGATCCGTTCATTGGATTTTGGGAATTTTTTTTTTGTATTGTTTGGAATTCCATGCTGAACAAGTCTTCAATTGGAAGTTTTCGTGTATCTGTTACGGTATTTAAGATAAGATTTGAATGTGTCCAAATTTGCATATGTGAGATGATGAAAAGTGCACCATGGGATAGGTCACTCACAACATATTATTCATTGGATTCATCAAAATTGACATATCTGCTTTGGTTACGAAAATAGATAAGGAAATAACTACTATATTCATGTGCTACAGCTCGGCTTTGTCAGACAGACATCTAAACATGTAGCCCATCCATGACTTCCTATTTGTTGGCTGGGATAATGCCATTTTCTGCAAAAATAGGAGGCATGCAACCGACTTTTTAGTGACCCTACAGTTATACGGGGTTGTGCATAACCTTTTGCTAGGGGGCTGCGACTTAAACCGCAGCGTTGTAGCACACTCTTATGACGCTTCGGCAGAGAGTAGTTCATTGTGCGTCTATTGGTATCAAACAAATATGGCTGGTTTAATAAATGACAGTGAAGAGCAGCGTTTCATGGATAGAGTTCGTGCAAATGCATATCAAGAGGCAATGAAGCAGGTGCGTCTTTTATTAATCGCAAATGGGTTGCGAACAAGTTAAACCGATGTTTTTCCGTTTCTTCGAGATCCACACAACACTATCGACCCGCATGAAGTTTGTTTTTTGCACGATAAGGCACCTTGCTTTAAGGCTAATGCAACACAGCAAATCCTAAGAGAAAGTGCTATCGATTTCTTCTCATCAAACGAATGGCCCGGTGCATCCCCTGACCTAAACGTTGCTGAACATTTTGGAGCCGTGTTAAAAGACGCAGTGGAATCTTTAATGATTCAAGAACGTGGTGAAAATCGGTATTCTCGAGACCTTCTAATGGGACACCTGACATCTGTGCTGAAGGACATGGAGTACGATACTGCTCTGTTTGAGACACTCCTCCGCTCCTACCCGAAACGGATGCGTGCTGTTCGAGAAGCAGGTGGTGGCCACACTAAATATTGATGTGATAAAAGCAGAAATAAACGTACTTTTTGATTATCAACCGCAGAACATTCCACTTAGTTTTGTTTATTTTCCAGACCCCTAGCAAAAGGTTATGCACAACCCTGTAATTTAATACAAGGGCGCTTTTTATTTAAATTGCATAAGATTTCTTTGAGATCATCGAGTTATTTCTTCTAATGTGCAGAGCATAAGATACACAATTTTTTTTATTTACATTGACTCTATCAGTCCCTTTATAGAAGAACTTGAATAATTGAGAACGCAGATATACAAAATTATAACGTCCTGTGTTTTAGGTTTAACAGATGAGATCATATATCTGTTTATACCTGTTTCGTAGCATCGTTCAATTCAAGGTCGCCCTATTGGTTAACAGAATCTCCGAAAACGTTGGTGGATTTTCTGCAAAGACAGAACGCTTTGAGTTTCTCTAGCCCATATCTGGATCTTTTGACTCTTCAGAAAACCATTGGTGTAAACCAATACTTCACCACTAATCCCAAACTCTTCATCCTATGATATATGTGTTAAGAAAAAAGTTGAGTAATGCTTTCATTTAGCAGTTCGAACACTTTATGCGGCAAATAATGTTTAATCTGTATTCTAGCATTATCGCATGAGTTTTTAGGAAAGTAACAATATAGGCTAACTGCAAACATACGTAATTCAACAATTCTGTAGACCATTCTTGAAACCCAAGATACTTTCTTTAGATGTATAGTGAACAAGCAAATGAGCGACTGTAGATGAGATTCAAATACCCTCCTATACAGTATTCTAGTTAAGGTCTGTCTCAAAAGTTTAGGCAATTGTGTTTTTCTTTACTTCCTACATAAGAAATGAAAGTAAAAATTGTTTCGATTGATAACTAAAATTTTTTGTGCATTAATAGTCATGTGTGAAAAAAATCATAGCTTCATAGCTATTATTTCAACTTTTAAACCAAAAAATCAAAAATGGTCTGTCTCAAAAGTTTAGATCAATTATGGCCTAATAACAAATTGCGCATTAAGAACATAAAAAGAAAACAATTTCAGCGTTTACTTTGCTTTCCTTGACATTTAATAACATCAAATATACGACTAGGCATTGTTGTGATAAGTTTCTATAGAATCTGTGACTCTAAACTACACCAGCAATCTTCAATGGCAGTTTTGAAGTCTTCCACACAGATTGACCACCATACACTTGTCTACACTTAATTCTCTAAAGGTTTTCAATTGGATTAACGTCAGGGCTTCGCTGATCACTTCATTACTTGAATGTTTTCTTTTCTTTTTCTTTAACCAGGCAGATGAGTGAATGGGTGCATTGTCATGTTGAAAAATAAGTTCTGGACAAAGAATGTTGACAAAAGGAAGTCTTCCAAGGTGTTTTGATAGTCCAAGGTGTTTTGATTGTTCCAAGGTTTTGAATGTTCCAAGGTGTTTTGATAGTCTTCAGATTTCTGTTGACCAGAAATAATCGCTAAACTTGTGACTCCATTGTAGCCAAACGCTCCCCAAAACATGAGACTACCTCCTCCCTGTTAACGACTAAAGAAAGACCTTCTGACCACAGGTCATACCAATAAGATAGCCAACTAAATTTCATTTTTTCACCACTAAATAATTCACTAAGCCACTCATCGTGCCAATTCATAGGCCCATTGCAACAGATCTCGCGTACATATTTCTTTCAAGGGTGGTTTTACAATCATTCTTCTGTAAGAAGATGTAGATTTCTTTGCAAACGCCTGTGAATTGTGTCATTTGATACGTTTAGTTCAAAAACAGACAGGGACTGGTCATTTGTTATTTGCACAATATTCTTTCATCTCTAGCTGAAGTCACATTTGGACGTCCAATTCGAGATTTCACATGGACGTTTTCACTCTTGGCTAGTATTTTATAAATTCCCGGTGATGTTAGGCAGATTTCACTAGCAATTTCATTTACAGATGAAATGAGAATGAAAGCTCTTGAATCAGCAGATGTTGAGAATTTTTAATAGATATGCAAATTATCGGAAACACCAAGTGACTTGTTGAAAGTTATATAAAGCCAACTTTACGTAAACTCTTTTGAGACAGACCTTTTTTGATTTTTGGTGTAAAAATAGAAATAATTATTATGGAACTTTGATCTTTTTCACACATGAATCTTAATGCACAACAAATATTAGATTTCAATCTAAACAAATTTTTATTTTCATTTCTTATGTAGAAACTAAAAAAAAAAAAAAAATACCCAAATTTTTGAGACAGATTTTAGATGAAGACAGTCAACGAAGAGGTATTTATTTTTTTTTTAAAAAAAAAAAAAACAATTTTTGATCTTCAATAGCATTATTATTATGGTTGCATTTTATCCAAAAGTGTTCTTTAAAATAATGGTTTCAGTTTTGGAAAAAGTGCTTCAGTAGAGAAATACTGACACGGAATGACAGTTGCGCATGATCTCATTATCAAGTCCATCCCTTATCGGTGATCTTCAATAAGGCCCACTCCTAGCGGATCAAAACCGGAAAAATGAATCACATTTTTGACATAAAAGTGATTCATGCTCAAAAGGAAGTAAAAAGTTGTTTTTTTCATTCTAGACAATTCCAGGGGAGGAAGAGATTTAGGAGCTTCTTTCCAAAATTTTTGAGAACATTTAGCTTTCGTTACTTTATGTATTTGTCAAAAAAGTATATTGAGAAATATGCATTTTAAATTTCTATCTCATTTACAAAACATTTATGTTTGGCATTATGATCATTATTTGGAACAAGGATCATAAAAAGGACCATGAATTGGTAGCAACGTGTTCTTTTTTTCAGCAGCTATCTTTTAAAAGTTTTTTTTAATATTTATTATCTTATTCTTTTTAGTCTTTTTTTATCAAAATCTGACATTCTCTTTTCCTCATTTATAATGTAGTCATCTGGGCTAGTACATCAAATATCTGCCTACTTCGCATGAAGGTGGCATTAAACCACGTAATAAGAACTGCTTTCAGTGCTACTAGAACAGCTTCAATATCCCAAATATTTACTCGGCAGAGCTTACTAGATTAATGACAATCCGCCGAATTGGTCTTGTTGTAGAGCTAGGGTATTCTTTAATTCATGTTAACCATCCAGCACATTTTGTCTATTACTGTCTTAACATTTCAGATCACCATAGATCTATTCAACTCAAGATAACGATCCCTGTAAGATAATCTACTTTCCTGAATATAATATCAAACGTCTACGGAATGAGCTACATATAGAATAAGGTGCAACCAGGAATTATAAAGTCACTTGCATTATTGTAAAATAATAATAAAATGGTGACGTAACAAAGCATAAAAAATTTAATCACAACGTCGTGCTTGTAATACATACTCATTGAATAAATAATAATGGTCAAAATTTTAACAAAAAAAAAATTAGCCTGGCCAAAAAATGATAAAGCCATAATACATAAATTATTCTCTGAAGTAAAGAAATGTCAATTTAAACCAACAGCTGGCATTAACTAATAATACAAATGGCTACTAATGTGTAAATTAATTCTCTGATTTATTAATTAAATCTAAAGAATGCCAAGAGGACAATCTTTAAGTGAATTTGAAAACTACTCTATGTGAAAGTGGTCAGTCAGGAAAATCAATACCTAAAACCTTTAGGGCGTTCACATACTGCAATTGACAATAACCTCACAATAAAAGATAATTATGGGATGAAAAAAATATGTGGAATGACCCTGAAAACACATTGACCATTATAAAACGAGTGGCAAGAGATAAGATGTATACACGAGCTGTGAGACCTTGTTAAGATATCCCAATTGGAAGAACAAGAGTCGTCTATGTTATTCATGAAGCAGAAAGATTTCGGTATTAAAAAAGACAAAGTCAACCAGCACTCTTTCTTAGGCAAAACACAATTGAGACTACCTTGGGCAGGAGAAATGATGCCTCGGACCACAAAATGACAACAGTTGATTGGACAGATGAGAAACTCCAAACGTCTGCAAGGAGTATGCAGTGTAATGGTTTAGGGAGTCTCTAGTTGGCAGGGAGAATCTAATTTGGCAGTTATTTTTAGCAAGAATGAATAATATTCAATACCAGCAGATGTTAAAAGTTCACATACTGCCAATTGCAGCGATAATCGGAGAACTTTTTTTTTAAGTTCTTTTATTCAAATATTACAATTTTATTAATTTGAAAAACCCAATGAATAAATTAAACTGAAAAAAATGATAATGATAATAAAAACACGATATTTGAAAATTTCTAAAAAGTAACCTTCTCTCTCCAATTAATGATGTTCACAGATATATTGGACTTTTAAATTGGCAAATACTGGACTCAAATTTATTCTTCAAAATACTAAAATTATCATCTAAATCGTGTGCCATGACAATATCAGTATGAAATTTCTACAGGGAAACCATTATTTTCTCTTCTTTTTAATTGTCGTGGATTTTCGTCTCAATTGGATGTGCTGTGTTCCTCATTTTTCGGTGCATTATTCTGAAATACTCTTGCAAGTCCTCATTTTACAAGTTTTTCAACATTGAACCCAGATGAGAAGCTTATGGAATGTGACTTTCATTAATTGTAAGAACATTTAATTTTTAAATTTAAAGTTTTTGGAGGGCTCCTATTCAAATTATGTATAAATCTTTTTTTAAAATCTTAGCGCTTGCATTCCTGCATTTGGGAGAGAAGATTACTTTTTAGAAACTTTCAAATATCATGTTTTTTTATTATTATTTTTTTTACAGTTTAATTTATTCATCGAGTTTTTCAAATTAATAAAATTGTAATATTTGAATAAGGGAGGTATTATAAAATTATGTATTTTAGCCCAATTTTCACATTCTTAATCGGAGGGCTTTTATATGAGTTCCAATAAGACAATTCCCCAAATCACAACGCAAAGTCGACCTTTGCGTGGTTCCTCGCTAATGGGATGCAAATAATGAACTGGCCTCCTATGGCGACTGATCTTAATCCTATATAAAATGTTTGGGGTTGCTCAAGAGCTATTTTATGCAAATTTACATCAATTAGAGAATTATAAAAAGCTGGGAAAATATCGACCTTATAAAATCAATAATATATCTTGTGTGAAAAAGTGATTGGCTAGGCGTACTTTTTTTTTTTTTTACTTTTTTTCTGTTAAAGCTTAACCATAATTATTTATTAAATGCACATGTATTGTAATCACGACGTTGTGATTAAATTTTAATGTTTCGTTGCATCATATTACTTCGTTTTTTGTTTTTTTATTTTTAACAATAATGCAAGTGGCTTTATAATTTTTGGTCGCACCTGATATTAAAACTCATTTTAAGAAATAGAATTTTGAAAAATTTTATACTGGCTTAAATTATCACTGAAAATGCTACTTAACTTAACCTAACCTAATCTAATCTAAGCATGAAACAGCTTTTAAACTGATTTTTCTGCAGTTTCAGTTTTCAACAATTTGCCAATGTATTTGCCATGATAATTTGAAAACTTTAGGAATCATTATGGTCCATTGGAACTTTCAATGCTAAAATATGGCATGAAATATATCCAACGACCTGGAATGATGTGTCATGAATGAATATAACGTAAAATTAACGATAGTCGAAATTGGTTTCAAGGAACCTGGATTAGTGGAACCATTATTTTTTTACCAAGATGATTTTTTCACCAAATATTCTTTATGGTGTTCGGAAGAGAATGAACTAAAATAATGTGGATATATGAATAATAAATATATTTTTTAACAACCAACTTTAGGTTTATGCAAATTGTGCAGGAAAATTTAATTGTCAAAATTCAAAATTTAAAAAAATTTTTTTGGCTTATTTTTATGCTACAGTTTTAGTGCATATAAATACAATACACGTATAGAGCATGTATTTAAAATTTTACTAATCATTTTTTTTAAACATGACAAATAAAGCCACTAAATTTATTATTAAAAATAACCATAATTTATAAAAAAATTATATGCAAAAAATTGTTTGTGTTTTTCTTCTTTTCATGTTCTAGTTAATAAAAGAATTGACAAAAAAATTAATTTCTTATAATAGACTATTTTAAAAAATACATTGTGTGACTCTTGCCAGTGTCAAGAAAGGTGTGTAAAGAAAACTTCAATTATTCTGCTTTAAACTAATATAATTTGAGCTAGGCAAACTAGCGAACGTTCTCTTCGGATTAGGAAAGATAATATAGATACAGTAACATTTCATAGCTACATATCATCAATCAAGCCATTCTAAAAAAAGAAACGTGAAAACCATTACCGCGTAAATTAGAGGATAGAAGAGTTAGATCTAGTCTATGCGCTCTGCGAATCATGAAAACATTAGATTCTAAGCCAAAAAACCATAATTAAATAAGGTACCTAAGGAAATAATTCTACAACCATTCAACCAATTGAAGGTAAATTTCATATTGCGCGTAGGTAAAATAAGATTAATTTACTTCGTTAAACAAATAAACAAATATTTATTTTGTCTAACTTTTAAAGGCTAGATTTTTTTTAAATAATGTCTATAAATTATATAGTAGTATTATTATTAAAGTTATTACATTATTTTAAATAGTAAAGCGTATGTATATATATATATATATATATAAGTCATGAACGAACGTTATCAACTCAAGGACCGTCGAATTTCTTAACGCTGTGATATGCAGTAGGGAAAAAAATATAGAGATAAATTGATAGCCATCGAAAGGAATAAAAAATGCTTTAAACTAACCTTAAGGGAATGTATTTTAAGATCAAGCTGTTTATAAAAATCAACTTCGAACTCTTATTGATGATACATTGCAGTTCTGACATAGCTACACTTACACGGGAGTATTACGAAAAAAAGCACTTACAGTGGAATTTTTTCAGTTTTCATCTCCGCTCGAGATGGAAAATTGGTGAGCAACAGGTGGGAAGCAGCTTTTAAATTAAGGTAAATTAATAGTCTATAAATTCGAAGGTGGACAAAAGAGCAGTTGCAAATTGAACTAGAGGATGAAGTGGACGGTCGCTGTGTAATTACTATCGAAAATTTTTCGCCTTGTCAACATCCGTTGCAGACGGCACTAAAGCATTACATTTTGAGTTCAGAATTCTTCTTAAAGGCATTATCGGAAAGATAGCGAAGAATACTTGCACACTGCACGAAAAACGTGATACATTGGCAAGAAAATTCGCGAGCACGTGGTCGATTAAGCAATCTTATAAAAAAGACGACTATATAAATCATATAAATTCGTTTCGCATAATGTGCGAAAGCAATATACAATTATGTTATTCATCTATTATTATTTTATTATTTTTTAAAATCTGCAATCACGCTATCTAATAAACACGCTTAAAACCTTGCAAAGCATGAGCAATATGCCTAAAAAAGTAAAAAATACGTTATTTTTTATGGATCGTATAACATGGCTCATTACTTAAAAAGGCTTTCTAGGGAATAAAAACTGAAAGCTAATATTAGCACAACATTCCAGAGTTAAAGTGTGCGTAATTATTTATACAAATAATAAATATCTAAATAACAATCTAGCAAAATATTCCGAGAAAATCTTCACCACCCACTTTAGAAACGAATTAAATTCGGAGGCGGTTTATTAATGACTCTAAAATGACTCATCAGAATTAAACAATTTATTATAAAAAAATCTGCTGAATGAAAAGAGTTCGTACACGTCGAATGGCTGACTTTCATTTTAAGAAAAAAAAAATAATATCTGAAAAATAATTGATTAAACAATTAGTATAAAAAATATATCAAGGCTCAGTTTTAGGTACCCTGTATCCGTGTATTAATTTCATTTGTTTCTGTTATTTGCCGTTTCGGAGGAGTTAGCTGCACAAAATTGGTCATATACATAAGGTGCGTCTCATATTTATATGAACAGGTGTGTATAACCCATTATTATCTCAAACATGTATGATGACCTCTGGCCTTCGCCCTGAAAGGTCAGAAGAGATTGCCAGGCTCGGTGTTCAGTGATGGGGAAAGAAATAGACAAAGATAATTATATGTTAATGATACAAAAGAAAAGGATACGCAATTTTGATATAATAAATAGAACAGAAATGTACCAACATATTATTAACCCTAGAATACTAACCATGAGCAGCATAACCTTGTTACTAACTATACGTCTCCCAGACGTACATCACATTGAAATGCAGTTATGATTAGTTGTATTGATTGAAATAAGGAGTTTTGTGTATTTATTTATTATATAATAAGTACTTTAGAACAAAACATTTATTATAAAAATTGTTCATTAACTATTTAACAACTTTGTAAAATAGCAATATTAAAAAAACACTCGACATAAGAATATTCGAAAAAAATATATGTATTAAAACGAATTTTATAGTCTAAAATGTTTTAAAAGACAAACGAAAAGAGATATTTCTAGAATTTGGAAAAAAATTGAACTTAATATTGACCTTTGAGGAATACCATTTGTGATCTCAGAAACTGAACTTCCAGGATTATTTATCTTTAATTTTTACATTCTATTCGTATGCGTTCCTTTCAACAAATTTAAACATTGTCCTCTTATACCATATTGTTTTAATTTTAAAAACAAAATATCACGATTAACCAAATCGCAAGCTTTATTTAAATCCAAAAAATAACTGCTGAATTAAGACCATGATGAAAGCAGTTATTTAATTTTTGTGTCATTTCAAATTTCAGGCTGACTTCTTTTTTCTATAACCATATATTTCTTTACCAAAAGTATTGTTCTTTTCCCAAAATTCCTCAAGTTTTTTTTTAATCCAGTGTTTAAAAATATTTTGTAATAATAGAAAGTATGATATTGGTCGATTATTATTTAAATCTGTTTTTTACTTTTCTTATAGATTGGCCTAATCTTTGACATTTTTATCTCTTTTGGCCATTCATTTGTCTTCAATATTACATTATATAAATGAGTTAACAAAACCTTTACCATTATTTCTAATGTTGTTTGCCTAAATTCCATCAGTTCCTGAAAACTAATTTATATTTAGACTTACAATAATTTTTTCAATTTCTTTTACTTCTACTGAATCCATAACAATAGAATTTTGTATTAATATAAGCACTTGTAATTAATAATAATTAATACGCCTCAGAGGATATGAATAAGCACCATCATTCATTACAACACGTCCAAGAGATGTACAAAAATATGTGTTGAATACTAACTCTACGTCCGTTAGACGTACAAAAATATGCCTTGAATACTAACTCTACGTCCAAGAGACGTACAAAAATTTACATTGAATACTAACTCTAACAGACGCACTATGTTTACGAAAATATGCAATACACGCTGTTGATATGAAAGCTGGACGACGGAAACACCACTATTCGAAAGAATACACGTTTGATGACGCATACCTGGAGTTACAGGGCGCTCTTTCAAGATCAAGTGCAGCAGCTGATGTTTAAAATTTTAACTACGTTTCCAAGACGTATGGTTAGCATTCTAGGGTTAAGCAGTTTTGGTTTCCAGTAATCAGAATTCGTGTTCATCAATATTGATAAAAGTTGAGACTAATATTTTTTTTAATTATCTGAGTGTAGTTATTGAGTTGTGATATACACTGCCAATCCTATTTGACAGCCGTTTTTGTAAAGAAAGTTTTTTTTGGAAATTGTGTAATTGTCAACTTTAGTAAAGGATTGGAGGACCGAATTCCAACGAGTAGTTTCTGAGTTACGCAGTCAACATCTTAACACGTGCTGATTAGTACTCGCATGTGAGCACTGTTACGATTTTGAATGCGTAACTCGGAAACTACTCGTTGGAATTCGATCAAATTATTAACTTGTTGATCTTGTTGGCAGCCTTTTTATTTCTGTTCCTATCTCAGTTAGCGTTCAAATTCGGACCCATGTTCATATGAAGTTTTTGCTTAGAATCATCCATACTACCACTCCTCCAAAGTTGGTCATCGAATTATCCAACTCCCTGTATAGTTCTTCAAAATCTGACGTCAGCCATTCAAACTCTGACCTCACAAACTGCTCCATGCATTTAAAACTCCATAGACATGAAAGGAAGTCTATTGAGAAATCCACCAAAATACATTTTTGACCCATCCGATTGCAATCAAAATGGGATGTGCACAATTGCATGTTACAACAATCCTAAAAACAAACTTTCAACATTCTTCACCTAATAGTTTTTGAGAAATGCGAGATACGAGGGGCGATTGATAAATAAGGTCTCCATGGCTGTAACTTTTTTATTTGTTAACCGATTTTCAAAATTCTTTTTGTAGCTAATACTCACATTTGTGCTCTATGTAATGCACTATTCACTTTTCGACATAGTCCCCACCCCTTTCCACACATTGCGCCAACGCGTGACTAGTTGGGTGAACCCGTCGGAGAGGAATTCTGGAGTTGTCGTCGACACCAGGATTGGACGTACGGACTTACGTACAGATGTCACGCCGAAATACGTCAAAATAGATTCAGGGATGGTCAAAACGTATATTTCCGTTGACATCTGGAAACCAAAATTTTTCTCGATTACAATACTTCCTTTACTGCGTACAAGGAATAAAAAGTTTGTGAAATTAATACTCATTGAAATAAACAAGAATTTTAAAGGGGTTCCTTGATGGTTCTGAGGCAACGCAACATTTTTGTGGTAAAGATTCTTCCCTGACCATGAAGTATAATAAGGACATAACGGTCAATAAAAAAATAGGTACATCTATTTTTTACATATTACGTTCGAGAAAATCAATTTATTGTTTAAAGAAAACTTAGGGAGGGGTATAAGGTGCAGATGAAGGGGTAAAAATAGATGACTATCCTACTCGGGAGGCTGGGGGGGGGGGGTTAATTTCTTTTAGCTTGGCAACTCGGAATCATCACTTCTCGACAACTGCAACAGTCTCGGCATATCGGGCTGAAGAGGATATTCCACATGGGTGAAATCAAAATCGGAGGGAACCTCTTATCTACAAAGAGATTCCCTCCGATTTTGGTTGCTCCATTCCACAGTTTTTACTTAATTTTTGTTATATGGGAGAATTGGCACACAAAAGACATGTCTATGGGCATCGGGTCATGATCACTCCACAGAAGTCAGGAGCCAGTTGGTATCCTTGAGTCAGTTGTTATTACTACTTCTATTATATCCTTCATTAAAAATGGACTTATTAATTATCACTGATGATGATGGACTCTAAGAAGAATCTATTGAAGTATATTCTAGCAGTTTACATATTGTGAGAATAAGCATCAACATATCATATATACCATGGGAATATTACAAATGCACTCTTACTGTGGATAATGTTTAAAATATTTTATTATTATTATAATTTATTTAGCACGTTTATATTTTAGAAGAAACCTATCTCTATTTAAATAAATATAAAAAAATTAACACCCTCCATAAAGATTTGATAAAAAATTATTGATTTATTCATTTAAAGAAAAAGCACTAACTGAAATTTCATGTAAACAAATTTTAAAAACATTGCAAATATTTTCATCATTAGATGCACCTATTATCAGTTTACCCTTCTTTATCACTTTCACTCACGTGTTTATTGTTTTTGAGGTTAGGTATCTTGATCACCTTATTCAAATAAAAGAATAATTATCGTTACATGTTTATCAGTCCCCGATTACGATATATAGATTAGCACATTGTGCATGATGATAAAATAAATTTTCAAAAAAAAAAAGATGATAAATTCTAAAATATTCATTAAACGTTAACGCGCAGTAGAAAGTTATTAAAACGTCAAAGAGAAAAATTGAGAAAAATAAATCTTGGAAGGACGGTAAATATAGAACAAACTGAACTTAGCCTCATTTTATTGACAAGAGCCTAATATCGATGGGGGTCAGCTGCTGCTGCTGTAATTGATAGCATTAACGGAACGACAACAATTAAATAAAACACATTAACGCAATTATTTTTACGATTATAAAAAATTTTTATGAAAGGTAAAAGCAATTTCAATGGCTCTAACGTTGATAATAAATGGTTAATCCATCAGTCCTTAGATATTATATACATGAATACTATAAATGAGTAGCCTAAAAGCAAAGACGGACATAGTCATTTTTTGACTTTTTGAGTTAGGAGTGCTTTCCCATGGTATTTTTCCCGCTGAATTCAATGGCGCTATCCTTTTGAAGCTAGAAATGGCTTAAAATTCAGTTTAAAGTGTGATGTGTAAAGCAAAAACGGACATGTAAAATAGCGTTTTGAAGCAAACACAGACACATCCTTATAAACCAATGGGAACTCAAGATTTTGGTCATGTGAACAAGATGGCCACCTACATCGTGTCATCTGCTGCTGGAAAAAGATGAAACTTTTGTTGTTGATGATAATACAGTAACTGGTGAATGTGAATGCTTACATGACAACATTATTGAGGATGAACTGGTGCTAACAGGAATCTCCATTGATCATTAAAAACTATTAATGAAAAATTTTATTTCATTTTAATTTCAAAACTGTTTATTTTTTTTTAAAAACTTGAAAAAAAGTATGTTTCAACAAATTTAAAAAATTGTAATAAAAAAAAAATCTTTTATTTTCCATTATAATAATAAAATTTTGTGATACTTGCCATTGAGTCGCAATGTTAAAACGTACTTGAGTTGCATGCAAACACGGACACAGTCCACATTATGAAGCAAAGGCGGACATTGCAATTTTAGACTTCACTTTTCACATTTAAAAAATAAAAAAGTAGGTGGTAAAGGTAATTCATTTAATTACATATTTTTTAAACTTAATTTTAAAAAAACATTATTAGTTTAACAGAAAAAACAATGCTACAACAAAAAAATGCGTTTTTCTTAAAATCACATTCGTGGCGTATGTCCGTCTTTGCTATTAGGCTACTCAAATAATTCATTCGATTTCGAAACGGAGTATTTTAAAAAAGTATTACACAAACCAATATGCAGAAGGTTGTTAGGGATCTATGATAACAATTACCATATTTAAATGTAGCGAGCGCGTTCATTTCACGTGGAGTATTATTAGGGCAGGTATTAAATAGTTAGTATTCGAACAGCGAGCTAAAAACATTGAGTTATGCCAACGAAAATTAACAAGTATTGGGAGAGCTATATTACAGCTCTTTCCGACGTCAATTTCAGCTATTCCGAAGTTAGGAAAGCATGCAAGAAACGAGGCTTCGTAGTTTCCAAGAAAGGAATATCAAGTGTACAAAATAACGAAAAAAAACAAAACGCAAATACATGTATAAGAAGAAAGGTAAAAGAGTATTGAAGGCCTAATTACAAAGTGACCGTTTCTTCCTAACCCTTTTAAATGAATCCTATTGTAATAGCATTGTTATTCAATAAATAATAGTTATTAATTAATAATACAAAATGAATAAAAAAATAAGATATAATAAACAAAAATAATAGTTAAAAAATAATAGAAAAAATTCAAAATCAAAATAAAAAGCTGACGTTTCGGATAGAGACTATCCTTTATCAAAGCAAAAAGGATAATTCTCTAAAAGCAAATAGAATATTAGAGAATTATCCTGAAGTTATGACTGAGTTATGAAAGGAGTACTAACGGACGGGTTTATACAGGGTGGTTCATAATTGATGTCCCATCTTTAGATGCAAATAACGACTCAAGGGGAACAGATTGGGGGGAAATGAATATTGATTATTTGGTTTTAATGTCCCCTAATTCAGAACAAAAACATTTCGCGTCCCTGGGGGTGAAGGGGTAAATTTTGAAAATTTTAATTTTGTACGGGTAGGGGGTTAGACCCCATGTGTTATTTAGAAAGTTGTAGAGCATCATGTAAAATGTGGGTTTAGCAAAAAACCCGGTGAAAAAATCTCATCCCCTCATCCCAGCATACTTTACAATGTAACAGGTAAATTAAGTTGTGAGAAGTGCAGGTCAGGTTCTGGTTAATTTTGAAAGTAAAGTCGGAAGCACTGCTGGAAATGGAGGTAGCAGGGTTAAGCAAATGGCAAACGCCACAACGATTTTCATTGCAAGGAGAACATTCCTTAGTGGAAGTGCGTGTAGAAGGAGATGAAGCCAGAAACTGTGGACACAGATTAACAAGAACAACAGGAAACCACTATTCCACATCAGATGTTTATTACAACGTATGCGCATTTCGGCAGCCAAGCTGCCTTCCTCAGCGAATACAAGAACTTGATCAGACCAGAGGAGTTCTGTTCAG